>JANIJH010000006.1:50979484-50994426 GCA_024520975.1 Erythroxylum areolatum | reverse complement strand
ATTTTTCTTACCTTGAAAGGAGACCCACGAAATTTCTCCCTCTCTTGGCTTTGATGAAAACTCTTAAACCTTTCTTTCTCTACTCCTTCTAAACACTCTACTACCCTTCACTAATCAATAAAAACCTAAGGACCTAGCCTCTTTCTTCTTCTTCTTCTTCTTCTTCTTCTTCTACATATACGAAACTCTCCCTCTCCCTTTCTAGAAATTTCGTGATTTCTCTCCTAACTTCCTAACACTTGTCCTTTTAATATAACTCTTAAGCTCAATTATCAAAACTATGTAGTTTTGGTAAAAACATTCCTTTCCTTGCAAATTTTGTTTCTTTCCCTTCTCATGAACGACTCTCCCATATACTCTTCTTCTTTTGATTTTAAATGAAACTTAAATGGACCCATATAACCTTCCTTCAAAGCCTTAAACTCTAAAATCACAAGTGAAATTCCTAAATTGCCCCTAAGCCATTTTATTCCTTTCAACTTCTAACAACAATTCAATTCTAATTTAAACTAAACCCACATTTAACTTTCATCCCTTTAATCAATATAAACCTCAATAATAACATAAACATGCTTAATACGATTCAGGGCCCAACATACCTTCTTTTGAGGTGAGTTGGGGAAACCATATTTTCGCAAATAGGATTAGAACATCCGAATACAAGCATGATGACTTGTATGTGAATTTTGAACCTAGGCAATGTAAGGTAGCAATTTAATTTCAAATGAATGCTAATATGCTTATGTATTTAATAAATGGCATTGTTTTGAATAATTAGGCATTTGGATTTCAAAAGGTGGGCTTTTATTTTATGAGAAAATCTTTTGAAATTTACATAAGCATAATCGAGTCATATATTCTGCATGTATTTATTCTCTTTTGGCTTAGAGCTATGGTACAGTTTCATTTTATCAGTTGAACAGATAAATAAAAATATGATTCTTTACTTGATTTTTTTGTATTTAATTTTTATATATGATTTTTCATGATTGATGAGGAAACGATTGGCCAATTGTGTGCTGGGCACAACTGATTATGATTAAGCAACCCCCGTACCTTTAACGCTGGTACATTAAAGTCAAGTCGCTGTATCGACGTATCAACACCTTTCTATGGAACTCGCCGGTGATTCCACACCTAGGGTCTGGACACCGACGAGGTCATCACCTAGGGTCATGATGCTCTTGTCAACTATAGTCTGGACTCACCATGGATGAAAGTTGAGCCAACACCGATAATCGGTGGGTGTGCACATTAGTTTGGTCGACTAGTGGTGTCACACATGATTGTTTTGGTTTAGTTTGATATTTGTTTTCTAATGAGATTTGATTTATACATCTGATGTTTTTTATGCGTTTGTATACTGGAACTGGAACGTATGTTCACTGGATGGGTGATTAATAGGCTGGACCTATATGGTTCCTAACCAGTATACATTAAGTCATAGGCTGGGCCTATGTGTTTTCTATTCGTGATATATTCACTTCATAGGTTATCTACACCGTCTTGGTATGAACCAATTCTATCCATGATATATATTTTTCCTGCCCATTGAGTACCTAGTGTACTCACCCCTCTACTTTCTAACTATGCAGGTTAATTTAGTGGTCTCGAAGCTCTGTGAGATTTGTGCAACTTTTTGACATTTTTGGGGTGTTTCCACACTTGGGTAGTCTCTTATTTTGTACTTTTATTGTCTAGTGGCTCGTGAACTGTGTTTATGTAGATACGCTTTATGATTTTGTGAGTTAACTTTTGATTGCCTTGGTTTTTGTAAAAGATTTTATGTATGAACTATTGATACTATTGTTGAGATTGCCTAGAGTTGAGATTGCCTTGAGTGGACTAGAGAGTCCTGAAGTTATGGTTGGATATACATATAGAAGTGTGTTTGAAATCGTTGCAGGTTTTGGGATTTTTAAAATACAACCGTTGTGTTGCCCAAATTTTTTTTAAAAAAAGATATTCAGTTAGTTTTGCATAGTCGGATTAAAGATGCTGTGAGTGTCCTTAGCCCGAGTATGCGGCAGTTGTTATGGGCCTGATGTGGTAGCGGGTCGTGATAGAGCTAGATTAGTAAATAGAGGACTTTAAATGCCATACTAAGATCGAAGGATTAAAAATTAGGGCAAACCAAACAAGGATAATGTTTGATTACACTAACCCAAACTTTACTATGATGGTGTCTAGCAATATAAGACTAACTATTGCTAACAACTTTGATATTAAACTGAATATTATTAAGATTGTATAAGAGTTTATGTAGTTTGATAGGCTATAGGATAAGGATCAAAATGAATATATAGCCAATTTTCTAGAGATTTGTGATACTTTTAAGATCAATAATGCCACTACTGATGCAATTAGATTAAGATTGTTTCCATTCTCACTAAGTCCTACAGCTAAGAAATGGTTGAATTCTCTACTTGGGGGATCTATCACCATATGGTACTTGATAAGAGAGTAATCCCTTCCAAGGTATTTTCCACAAACTAAGAATATTAAACTAATATATGACATATGACATCTCTTCTTGTGCTTAGATTGATTCACAAATCCTATATCATATAAGGAAAAAATTTAAGGAGATGGTAAGGAAGTGACCACATTATGGTTTACCACCAGGGTTATAAATTTAGAGATTCTATAATGAGATCAAATTAAACAACTAGGCAGAAGATTATTGCAACAATTGAGGGTACTTTAAAAAATAAAAAATTAGAAGCAGCTCAAGGTCTTATTAATGACATCGGAATGAACAACTGCTAGTGGTGTTCTTCTTAAGAAAAACCTAGCAAGTCAATCAAAGTTTATGATGTAGTTGTAGTTATAGCTTTGGCAAGCTAGGTTGAAGTTTTAAGTAAAAAGATTCATGGAATGAAAATGAATTCTTAACTATTTAAGGAGATGGTAAGGAAGTGACCACATTATGGTTTACCACCAGGGTTATAAATTTAGAGATTCTATAATGAGATCAAATTAAACAACTAGGCAGAAGATTATTGCAACAATTGAGGGTACTTTAAAAAATAAAAAATTAGAAGCAGCTCAAGGTCTTATTAATGACATCGGAATGAACAACTGCTAGTGGTGTTCTTCTTAAGAAAAACCTAGCAAGTCAATCAAAGTTTATGATGTAGTTGTAGTTATAGCTTTGGCAAGCTAGGTTGAAGTTTTAAGTAGAAAGATTCATGGAATGAAAATGAATTCTTAACTATTTCAAATGATGCAATGTAAGGTGTGTAGGTTAAGGTATGTAGATCAAGAATATCTAGCGGTAAAGTCCATGGCAAAGCCTAAGCATGTGGATAACATAAGGAATGCTCTTAGACCCTAAAATAATCCTTAAAGTAATATGTATAATCTAGGATGGAAGAATCACCTAAATTTATTTTAGGGGAATCAAAGACAATAAAGGAATAAAGCTCTACTAGAATTTCAGCAACGCCTCCCTCAAGAAAAGAATCCAAGCTTGGAAGATCTCCTTACCAGATTTATCTACACTTTAGAGGCAATATTTTAAGCTTTTAAAATTTCATTAAGGAATTAAGAGGCTTCTATCTTTGACTTGGAGAAACAAAATTTTCATCTTGTAAAACTAGTTTCTAAAATATTTACTGAAGCAAATATTAAAGAACTTATTAAAGCAATCACCTTTAGGAGTGGAAAGGAATTGCAATTTAAAAACAAGACCCATAGTGAGGATGAGAATGACAAAAGGAGTCTAAACAAAGCTAAAGATGTCAAGAATCCTTAAAAAGTCAAGGAATTCTAGCCTATTATCTTATATCCTACTAATTTAGAGAAAGATTGCAAGGATAAAGTTTGGTAAATTTCTTAAACTTTTTAATCAACTCCATATTAACGTACCTTTTTTTAAGGTTCTATTTTAGATACCAAAGTATGCAAAATTCTTTAAGGAATTACTATCTTAAAAAAGGAAATTAGAGGATTTAGCTACTATGAGATTTAGTGAGGAGTTTTTAGCTATTCTATAAAACAATTTGCCCAAGAACCTTAAAGATCTAATGAGTTTTACTATCCCTTGTTTAATTAATAGTGTATTAGTAGAAAAGGCTTTGACTAATTTAGGGGCTAACATTAACTTAATGCCCTATAAATTATTTAAGAAACTGGTATTAGGTGAACCAAAACCTACTAAGGTGACCATTCAATTAACAAATAGATAAGTATCCTAGGGGCATTATTGAGGATGTACTTGTTAAAGTTGGTTAATTTATTTTTCAGTTAATTTTATGATCATAGATATAGATGTCGATATAAAGGTACCTTTGATTTTATGTCGACCCTTCCTAACCACTACTTGAGCCATTATTGATGTTAGTGATGGCAAAATAGTGATTAGGGTAATAAAAAAAGGTTGCCTTTAAAATATTGATGTCACGAGACATTGCCTTGACCATGATGAAGCTTGCTATTTTATTGATATTATTGACTTTGTATTTTCAAATGTTGTACTTGCAACATCCCGTTACCTACAGGGAGGCTAGAATAGTAAATATGAGTAATTAATGAGAGCTTAGAAATGCATTTTTCATGCTCATGCATAATGTGTCATACACATACAAGTGAATAGTGAAATGTTGCTAATTGAAATGATTGTACATGCATTCATTGACATTTTTCGGTATAATTATTTATAAATGTGGGTTCTATTGCAAATTATGGTTTTATGTGTTGAAAATTGACTTGGGGAGTGTATTTTTTGTTTTAGAATTTTAGGATAATTTTAGGAAATTTTTTGAAATTTTGGGGTAATTTCTGGACTAGGAAAAATGTCAAGTGACAAGACAATTGTTAAATGGTAGTAGAATTTACTGTCTCATTGCAATAGAAATTTTGATGAATGACTTTAGAAATTATTGACAAGTGCCATTGAAAATTTGGGAGACAATTAGAATAGAAATTGGATTGAAGCTATAAGAATTGGACATGTGGCAAATGACAATTGTCACTTGTGAAACAATGCCTTAAGTCCATTAAGCATTTAATTCCCCTTTTTTTGATGTTCCTCCACTATGCTTCTCATTTAAAGGCCATTGGTGTTTTATTTTGGTTTTTCTCCATCATTTTTCGTGGCTTCTCTTCTTTCTCTTCTTCATGAGTCTTTCTTCTTTAAATCTCCACCCACACTAAACCCAACCCTCTCATCTTTCATGCTACTCTTTCACCTTGCTTTCTCTTCGATTCTTACCAAAAACCCAAGCCTTTCAACCTCAAGGTGATGATGAATGTGGGATGCTTGGGAGCTAGGGTTGAGTGAGATTTTGAAGAGTTGGGAGCTAAATCAAGTAAGTTATGCTTTAAATGTCATGGGTATGGTTAATTTAAGCTAGAATGATGGGTAAATTGAGATTTGATGACTTGATTTTGCAAGGTTTATGTATGTGTAATGGGTGATGAAAAATTTATGTACATGTCTTGTTTTTGGATATATAGGATGAGTAATAATTCATGTAATGGTATAGAGATGTTTTAAGGTTGAATGATCATCAAAATGGGTTTTAGATGAGTGTAGAAAATTGGTTATGAATGGCTGAGTTTATATGATCTATTTTTGGTTAATGATCAATTATAGATCATGATTTGTTTGTGAGTAATTTATTGAGTTGAATTAGGTAGGGAATGATGAGGAAATGAAGTGGAAGAGAAAATTTACGTATAAGATGAGTTAGTTGTAAATGTTGAAAGTTTGAAAATATGGAAAATGTTAGCAGAAAAATTTCCACTGATATACTTTTGTGTTTTAACCATAACTTGTTCTATAGTTATCCAAATAGGTTGATTCTTAGTTTAGATTAAACTAGAGACATATGGCTACCTTTCTTATGAAGACATCGAGTTTAAATTATGCTTTTAAGGGTCTAAAATTTTGATGTGAAAATGAGAACTGGATGTAGCAAAATTTATGAATGA
This sequence comes from Erythroxylum areolatum, assembly GCA_024520975.1. Taxonomy (NCBI): domain Eukaryota; kingdom Viridiplantae; phylum Streptophyta; class Magnoliopsida; order Malpighiales; family Erythroxylaceae; genus Erythroxylum; species Erythroxylum areolatum. The sequence goes on along the minus strand of JANIJH010000006.1, from coordinate 50,988,489 downwards.
ATGTATATGTTCGTGTTCCAATTTGGGTGTTTATGAACAAATAGAGAATATTAATTGGGTATGGATGATTTTGAGCTCAACTTGAGGTATATATGAAGTAGTCATCAACTTGAAATGATGAATCTTGAATATGAGGTGTTTGATATTTAGAAATAAGATATGTTATAAAAAAAAAAAGATAGAAATCTTGTTTGAATGATAAGTTGTAGTTGATGATGGAAATGAGTTGAGAGTTGAGGGTTTGATGAAATCTAATTGGTGTTTGAGTTGATATGAAGTGGTTTTGTGCTAGAAGAGGTGAATTTGAGAAGATTATGGGTATATAAGAGGTTAGAATGAGTGTAGGAACCATAGGAAAGGTTTTGGAGGGAGTTTTGTGTAACATATGTCTGATAAACGAACTTTCTTGGGTGTAAAAACACCCCCAGGCCAGTCCAATGGACATGGATGTCCGTTAAACAGACTTTCTCGGGTGAAAAAGCACCCTTAAGCCTGATAATATCCGTTAAATGGACATGAATGTCCATTCTCAGGACAGCTGTAGTAAATCATAATTTTGACCCTTTTTGAGGCAAAATATTGCTTTAAGGTCTAATAAAAGTTGTAGATATCGAAGTTCTCTTTCCAACCGTCTAAAAACGAGATAAATCTGACATGTTTTGTGAAAGTTATGGCATTCGCACCAACATAGGTTCATTAGGAGTGAGGACATAAACTTGGTTGCTTCTTTTGACCATAACTTCTTCTATAGACCTCCAAATGATTTGATTCTTGAAGCAATAGATTCCTAACACATTTTTATACCTCTCCATGAAAATTTGTAGTAATTTATGTTGAATTGAAAAATATGGATCAAATGAAAGTGTGGGAATCTGTTAGAACAGTGTAAATAGGATTCTTTTTACTGAGCATACTTCAGTATTTTGATTATATCTGGACCTGTAGGATTCCAATTGAGATGATTTTTTATTTGGCGTAAACTAGAGAAATATTAATACAAGTTATATGAAGACCATAAATTTTTGTTCGATCTCTAATATGTTCAAATTCTAGATGGAAATTGGCTATAGTACACTATTTTTGGATAAGAACATTCTGAAAATGTTTGAGATATATCTTCCCATTTACTGAGCCAAATTGAGTGATTTTGGTGTCAATAGAATCATAAGACATAAACGAACACTTTTCTTGAAGAGCGTATGACCAAATTACTTCAGTTTCACTTTCTGATTTAATGTGAATAGTAGACTCGAAAGTGTGACTTGGAAAAAGGATGAGTTTTATCATGAGAATGATTTTGCGATAAAATTGATGGATAAATACCCGGGATTGTCATGAACGTGTATTGTACATATTTCATTTCATTCATGTGCATTATTAAACACCTATGATTGTACATATTGTGATATATGTGTATATTGCTTGTTATAGAGGAGTAATTGGAACGTCCATTTCCAGACGTTGTCGGGACTTTGAGGCAATAGCTTTTGGAGCAAACTGTGAGTAACCTAGACGGTCTCACTTAATTACTTGTTTGCTTAGATTATATTTTGCATGACAAATGAATGTGATTGATTGTAGATTCTGGACAGAAGGTCCGATGACTGCGAAATGAGGAATGTATATTGAAGTGCGACTTGAATGTGAATGTGAAGACCTATGTGCTTTATAATGTGATTGATTATGGTACATGCATTCCATTCATGAATGCATGAAATATAATGACAGTTGTGATTAGAGTAGCCAATGATCAGAGCTTAAAGCTCATCGAGTGAAAATGAGCTCGGGCTCAAAAGTGATTCAAAGCCTCAGGCTCAACGTTTAATGAGCCTTGTATCCCCCAAGCAGATAAGGAACAGTTATTAATGAGCCCGGTATCTAAAATGGATACGGGATAGTTCAAGCACTTAGTCAAAACAACGTAATAATTAGAAAAGAGTCTTATGATCATTTCATATGCATTTGGTTATGTATGTTTGATTGATTGAAATGCATAATTTGCTTCTGCTTAAGTGAAAATGTGATACATATGTAAAGTGCAAAGTTGTGAAATAATTGTTATGTGAATTGATGTGTTGCATGAATTGAGTGAACCATCGATGATGGTTACTTCATTGAGTTTACAAAACTCACCAAATTTGCAACGTTGTCTTTTTAGGACCGAGAGACGACTCTAGCTACTGAGAGGTTCTACCAGCTGTGTAGATTGTGAATTGGCAAGAGAAGTCACGGCTCACAGGTCGGTCAGCTGGAATTTTTGGGACAAACTAGATAGATTTTGTATCTTTTCCTCTTCTGTATAGTACTTTTGTATTAGGTTTTGATGGTATTCATATAGAAATTGTTGAAAGACACATTGTAGACATTCGGGTTCCATGCAATGAAATAAGGAAAAAAGTTAGTTTTTAAAATATTATGATTTTCTATTGATGCTCATAAGTGAATAATGATACCATGCCTTATTAAGTGAATGTAGTGAGTGAACGTAGTGTGCCCTTATCCTAGGTTATGTGTCGGAATGACCTTCAGGCATCTCGGTGTATATCTTGCGGTAAGGGGGGGCTACAGTACCAAGTTTTTTTCCTAAAGACCATCTAGGGCTATATCCCACTCAAGGTGAGGAGGAAGATGGGGATAGCCCCATAAAGAAAGAGCAACTACCTACTTGGACACTAGTGAACCCATGTTAAGAAAGGTAGAGTTTGAAGAGATTGACAGAGAATAGGCTAAAACCCTCCATTGAAGAACTACCAAAGTTGGAGGTGAAGAAGTTACCTTATCATTTATAATATACATTCTTGGAGAAGATTGTTGAGTCAAGATGACTTCACTTCTTTAATTTTGATGAAAATCAAATAATAATAATCATAGAAGTGTGTGAATTATTTTGATGAGTTTGTTAAGTGTGCAGAAAAATGTAAGTGAGACAAATTGTCAACTCAAGATGATACATAGTCAACTCCAGATAATGCTTAAAACTCAAGATAGTCAACACAAGACGATACAAGGTCAACTTAAGACGATACTTAAAAGCTGAATATGACAAAGCATCTTAGATATACTAGACGAAAGCATGACACTAGACAAAGCATAGTACCAGACGATGCGAATGAAAAATATTCTAGAATGTTAGTCAGTTAGTTAATTAGAGTTAGTTACAGGACTCAACTAATAACGGTTTCTAGAAGATCCAAGAAGTATATTTCTTAAGAAGACAATTGTAGATTTAGGTTATAAATACTAGTTATAGTCGTAAACAAAATACAATAACAATAATACAAAGAGTGAAAATCTTATTGTACAAATTTACTTAGAGAAACTCTGTACTCAAGTGTGAAAGAAAAAGAGTGAATACATTTGTAACATGAAACTCAAACACTATCTTTCCAAGCTAAAGAAAGGCTAGAGCCTAGAGAGGCTAAGAAAGCAGATAAAGAATACTTTGTGAGAGAAACCTGAAGAGGCTCTGTAAGTGTAGAAAGAATACTTGTAATGTTGAAGAGCATAGTGAAATCTCAGAAAAACTTTGAGGAGTGGACGTAGCCCAAGCTTAAGAATGAACCAGTATAAATCGCGCCGTCATATTCTCTAACTCTTATCACTTTAATTTTCTTATTGTTAGAAGAATAGATAATAATTTTTTCTGTTGCATTACTCATCGATTTAAGTGAATTGTTTTGTACTCATCTAAATTTCTAAGGAAATTCAAGAAGTTTCTAAAGATTAATATCAATCCCTCTTCTTGTGTATTCTACATATTATATGTGATTTCTATATTAACAAATGATTTACTTTAGTTAGTATCAGAGCAAGGTTTCCAAGAACTATTGTTACAAAGTGAGGACAAAGATCCATGGCTGAATCATATGTTTTTATAGCAGAAGGTGCCTTGGTCACAAGACCTCCTGCATTCAATGGTTAAGATTATCATTATTAGAAGGATAGGATGCGACTCGTTATAGAATCCACACATATTGATCTTTGGGATATCATTGAAAATGGTCCATATACACCAACAGATGATGAAAGCAATAGGATCTCTCATGAAAAATGATCAGCTGATCAGAAAGCTCGCTTTCAGTTAGACTCAAAGTCCAAGTTCTTTGTAAGTTGTACTCTAATAAGAAGTGAATATGATAAGGTTCATGGATGTGAATCTGCAAAGGAAATGTGGGACACATTAGCCATTGCACATAAAGGCACAAATCAGGTGAAAGAATCCAAGATTATCATTCTTGTTCATCAGTATGAGCTGTTTAAGATGAAAGATGATGAGACTATTGATCAGATGTTTGGATTATTCCAAACAATTGTTAATGGACTTAAAGCTCTGGGGATATTCTAAGATAGTCAAGATCATGTCAGAAAGATTCTCAGAAGTCTTCCAAAAAAGTGGAGACCTAAAGTAACGGCAATACAAAAGGCCAAGGATTTAAGTAAGCTAAAGTTAGATGAATTGCTTGGTTCACTGAAAATTCATGAAGTAGAGCTTGATGCAGAAGATAGACCTAGAAGAGATAAAACTATTGCATTAAAGGCTGGTCAAAAGAATTAGAAGATACAGAAAAATAGAAACACATCTTTAAAGGCATTAAAGATTGAAGAAATCAAGAATGATAATGCTAATGAATCTGATCAAGATTCAAGTGAAGTTGATGATGAACTATCCTTCATTTCAAGAAAGAATAGGAGGATGTGGAAAAAGAAATTAAGGGGAAATAAAGACTTCTCTTTTAAAAAGAATAGAAAAGATGATTCAAAGAATGAGAAAATTTCTATCGTCTGCTGTAAGTGCAATAAACCAGGACATTACAAGTCTGAATACCCGTTGCTCAAAAGAAAATAAAAGAAAAATCAATAAAAAAAAACATGATGGCAAAATAGGAAGATCTAGATTTGTCTGAATCTGAATCCGACTTAGAAACATGAGAGCAAGCAAATATATGCTTAGTAGCTGAAAGGAAATGCGATGATGAGGTAATTTCTAACTTTGATGATCTTGAGTATGCTTATTTAGAATTATTAGAAGATTCACTTGCTATCTTAAAACAATATAGGATATTGAAAAAGAAATTTGCTAAAAATTTGAAGAACATAGAACTTTTAGAAAAAGAAAATGTTTGCCTTAAGAAATAAGTAGAGGATATGATAAAGAAAGTAACTGTAGATAGATCTGAGAAAATTAATCAACTAAAATAAAGGATTAACAGTCTCTTAGCAAATTTATCAACATTTACAAAAAGTACAAAAAGATGAATGATATAATTGGAAGACATAGACATTCAAATGATAAGAGTGGTTTAGGTTTTAACAATAGAAATATTCTTCATAATAAGAGTTTTGTTCCTAATAGAAAGAAAAAGAAACAATGTTCTTATTATTTGATGAAAAACTGTAAGGTTAATCCCAAAGGATGCAAGAAAATATAGGTACCTAAGAAGGATATAATATATACTACAGATATCTTTCCTTGGAAAAAGCAACTAGAATCAATGGTACTTGGACAGTGGCTACTCGCGACATATGAAGGGAAGACGGTTTATGTTCTTAGACCTCCAACATAAGCAAGGAGGATCAGTAACTTTTGGAGACAACCAGCGGGGCAAAATAGTTGGAATCGGCAAAATTGGTAAAGATTCTTTTTCGCCTATTGATAATGTTCTGCTAGTTGAAGACTTAAAGCATAATCTAATTAGTGTAAGTCAATTATTTCTAGTTTTGAAGTATCCTTTAATCAAAATTCTTGTGTAGTAAAAAACAAGGATGGTTCCATATTCTTTTCTACCAAGAGAAGAAATAATCTCTATAAAATTAACTTAGACGATTTGAAAAGTCAAAATATTTCATGTTTTATATCAATAGATGAGGAAAAACTAATTTGGCACAAAAAGCTAGGTCATGTTAGTTTTAAACATATTTTCAAGTTAGTTAGACATGATTCGGTAAGAGGATTACCAAAGATAAGTTTTAACAAAGATTTCTTTTGTGAGAGTTATCAAAAAGGAAAATAAGTTAAAACATCTGTTTCCTCTAAAAATATTGTAACTTCGTCTAAACCTCCAGAGTTGTTACATATAGATTTGTTTGGTCTAACTAGAACACTAATTCTACACGAAAAGAAGTATGGTCTTATAATTGTTGATGAATTCACTAGAATTTGTTGGATATTGTTTTTATCACATAAAGATGAATCTCTTATGTGTTTTAAGGTTTTATCCAAAAAGTTACAAAATGAAAAAGGAATTTCTATTACTGGAATTAGGAGTGATCATGGTGGAGAATTTGAAAATGAAAAATTCAAAATGTTTGGTGAAGAGAATGGAATTTTCTATAATTTCACTTCTCCTAGAACTCCTCAACAGAATGGAGTTATAGAGAGAAAGAACAGGACGATTTAGGAAATGACAAGAACTATGCTATGTGAAATGAATCTTCCTAAGTATTTCTACAGAACCTGTAAATATAGCTTGTTATATTCAAAATAGAGTATTTTTGCGACCTATTGTAAATAAAACTCCATATGAATTATAGAAAGGAAGAAAGCCAAATATATCTTACTTCCATCCTTTTGGTTGCAAATGCACTATATTGAATACAAAAGAAAAATTAGATAAATTTGATTCTAAGATCAATTTAGGAATTTTTCTGGGATATTCAATTACTTCTAAAGCTTATAGAGTTTATAATCTTGCTTCTAAATATGTTGAAGAGTCTATGCATGTAAAATTTGATGATGATTCTTATCTAAATAGAAGAGACAATTTTGATGACGAAACTCTATCTGTTCCTTTAGTTAATGATATAGACATGTCACCACCAGACGATCTATCTGATAAGGTGGAAGATGTCTATAAAAATTTTAGTCTAAGAAAAGACTAGAAGTATAAATCTTCTTACCCAGAAAACTTGATTATAGGAGAAACATCAGATGGAGCAAGAACTAGGTTGAAATTTAGAAGAGAGGCAAATGTAGCTTTTGTTTCTGAATTAGAACCTAAGACAATTGATGAAGCTCTTCAAGATGAAGCTTGGATTTTAGCCATGCAAGTGGAGTTAAATCAATTTACAATGAATAAAGTTTGGTCTGTAGTTCCTAAACCATCCAATAAATCTATCATAGGAACTAGATGGGTATTCAAAAATAAACTAGATGAATCAGGAAAAGTAAACTGTAACAAAGCCAGATTAGTAGCTCAGGACTATAATCAATAAGAAGGAATATAATATAATGAAACATATGCTCCTGTAGCTAGACTAGAAGCTATTGGGATTTTGCTTGCATATGCTATTTTTCATGATATAAAACTGTTTCAAATGGATGTAAAAAGTGCTTTTTTGAATAGTTTTATAGATGAAGAAGTTTATATAAAACAACTCCTTGGTTTTGAAGACATTGATAAACTAGACTATGTATATAAACTTCATAAAGCTTTGTATGGATTAAAACAAGTACCTCGTGCTTCTTATGATCGTCTGAGTTCATTTTTGATTAAAAATGACTTTATTAGAGGTCAAGTAGATAAGACTTTGTTTACAAAAAATATTTAAAATGATTTTATAGTTGTACAAATATATGTAGATGATATCATTTTTGGTGCAACTTCTAAGAAATTATGTTCAAGTTTTGAAAATCTTATGAAAAATGAATTTTAAATGAGTATGATGGGTGAATTAAAGTTCTTTCTTGGTTTACAAATTAAACAAATTGAATAAAAGATTTGTATTCATCAACAAAAATATATCCAAAAACTTTTAGTCAAATATAAAATGAAGAATGTCAAACCAATGTCAACTCCTATGCATCTTTCAATCCTCTTATCTAAGGATGAAGTTGGTAAGAAGATTGATCAAACTATTTTAAGGGAATTATTGGTTCTTTGCTTTACCTAATTACAAGCAGACCTGATATACTGTTTAGTGTTTGTTTATGTGCAAGATTTTAGGTAGACCCTAAAGAATCTCATTATATTGCTGCCAAAAGAATATTGAGATACTTGGCAGGTTCTACTAATCTTTACTTAATGTATAAGAAAGGTAAAGATTTTATGTTAATTGGCTATTGTAATGCTGATTATGTTGGAGATAGAATTGATAGAAAGAGTACAAGTGGAGGTTGTCACTTTCTTGATCATAATCTAATTTCTTCGTCAAGCAAGATGAAGTAAATCACACGTTAATAACGAACTCGCAAAGTACACAAGAAGAGGGGTTGAATTGTGTAATATTTTTGTGAATACACAAAACTTTTGATAATCTCTTGAAAAAGAAACTTTTTCAAGTATTAACGGAATACCAAATAGTGACTAAGGTAAATCGCAAATAACTTGTATAAGAACAAGAGTATTTAAGAGTAAAGGGTTAGAAGATAGATGATGCAATTTTTATACTAGTTCACCCCAAACCTTAGGCTACGTCCAGTCCTCAGAATCCTTCTGAGTTTTAACTATACTTTGTCAAAATTACAAGTATTCTTTCCTCCTTTCCAGAGCCTCTTCAGGTCTCTTACACTAAGTATTCTTTCAACTATTTTAGCCTCTCCAGGCTCTCAATCTTTTCCTTCTCTCACTAAAAAGATAATGTGAGCTTTTGTTACAGTAATGTTAGCTCTTGTATATCGCACTTTGTTTATAGAATTGTTGGATCCCATTTCCAGAACCAACTCTTGCGAAAATCATCATAATTAACTTGAGCGTGCACATCATACTGAAGGGTTATTGCATTAAACCCCAATAGCCATCAAATTTTTTTTCACCCATAATAAACATTATCAATTCATCTTTATTATCATAACATCCCACAGATTTACTTACAAATTGTTCCATGGTGTGCCACACAAAATAGTCACCATGCTTGAACTCAATTTTTACTGCTTGTGAACAGAAATTGGAAAACTTCAAATCAGAATTTCAAATTGACTTCTTCATATACATCATAGCTCTATGTCTCTTGTTTATTTTGAAGCAAGAATCACCTCAATCGGAGTTCTACAACTCAAGATATCATCA
>JANIJH010000006.1:50856352-50867317 GCA_024520975.1 Erythroxylum areolatum | reverse complement strand
TGGAAATATGTTTAAAACTAACATGACCTAGCTTTTTATGCTAAATCAGTTTTTCCTCATCTGTTGATATAAAACATGAGATATTTTGACTTTTCAAATAATCTAAATTAATCCTATAGAGATTGTTTCGTCTCTTAGTAGAAAAGAATGCAGAATCGTCCTTGTTTTTGACTACACAAGAATTTTGATTAAAGGATATTATGTTTTAATCCTTCAACTAGCAGAACATTATCAATAGATGCAAATGAATCTTTACAAATTTTGCCGATTCCAACTATTTTGCCCTACTTGTTGTCTCCGAAAGTTACTGATCCTCCTTGCTTATTTTAGAGGTATAGGAACATAGACCTTTTTCCTGTCATGTGTCGTGAGCATCCACTGTCCAAGTACCAATGGTGCTGGTTGCTTTTTCTTAAAAAAGAAGATCTGCAGTATATATTATGCCTTTCTTAGGTACCCATATTTTCTTAGGTACCCATATTATTTCTTTTTCTTTCTGTCAGGAACAAAACTCTTATTATGATGAACATTATTATTAGTAAACCCTAAACCACTCTTATCCTTTGGATATTTATATTTTCCAATCATATCATTCATCCTTTTTGTACTTTCAGCAAATGTTGATAAATCTATTGAAAGACAATTAATCCTTTGTTTTAGTTGATTAATTTCCTCAGATCTATCTATAGTTACTTTCTTTTTTATATCGTCTACCCATTTTTAAGGCAGACGCTTTCTTTTTCTAACACTTCCATGTTCTTCAAGCTTTTAACAAATTTCTTTTTCAAAATCCTATATTGTTTTAATATAGTATGTGAATCTTCTAACAATTCTAAATAAGCCTCTTGAAGATTATTAAAGTTAGAAGTTACCTCATCATTGCATTCCTTTTCAGCTAACAAGCATATATTTGCTTGTTCTGACACTTCTGAATCGGAATCAGATTTGGACGAATCCAAATCTTCCCAAGTTGCCATCGTGCTCTTTTTGTTTTCTTTACTTTTCTTCTGTTTCCTTTTGAGCAATGGACACTCAGACTTGTAAAGTCCTGGTTTGTTGTACTCGTAGCTGATGATAAAAGTTTTCTCATTCTTAGTTTCATCTTTGCTATTCTTCTTAAAAGAAAAGTCTTTATTTCCTTTAGCTTTCTTTTTCCACATCCTCCTAATCTTTCTTGAAATGAAGGATAGCTCATCATCATCTTCACTTGAATCTCTGGCATCATCATTCTTGATTTCTTTAATCTTTAATGCTTTTGAAGAAATGCTTCTATTTTTCTGGTTCTTTTGATTCTTCTGACCAGCCTTTAATACGATAGATTTATCTCTTCTAGGTTTATCTTCTGCATCAAGCTCTACTTCATGTATCTTCAGTGAACTGAGCAATTCATCTTGCTTCAGCTTGCTTAAGTCTTTGGCCTCTTGTATTGCTGTAACCTTGCGTCTCCATGATTTAGGAAGACTTCTAAGATTCTTTCTAACATGATCTTGATTATCGTAGATTCTCCTAATAGCGTTAAGTCCATTAACAATTGTTTGAAATCGCCCAAACATCTGATCGATAGTCTCCTCATCTTTCATCTTAAATAGCTCATACTGATGAACAATAATACTGATCTTGGACTCTTTCACTTGATTTGTGCCTTCATGTGCAATGGCTAATGTGTCCCACATTTCTTTTGCAGATACGCATCCATGAACCTTATCATATTCACTTCTGCTTAAGGAACAACTTAGAAACAACTTGGCCTTAGAGTTTAACTGAAATCGAGCTTTTTGATCGGCTGACCATTTATCACGAGAGATGATATTGCCTTTGTTTTTTGTTGGTGTATATGGACCATTCTCGATGATATCCCAAAGATCAATATGTTTGGATTCTATAAAGAGCCGCATCCTGTCCTTCCAATAATGATAATCCTCACCATTGAATGCAGGAGGTCTTGTGACCGAGGCATCTTCAGCTATAAAAACATGTGATTCAGCCATGAACCTTTGTCCTCATTTTGTGACAGTATTTCTTGGAAACCTCGCTTTGATACCAACTGAAGTAAATTACTTGTTAATATAGAAATCAAGTATAATATGTAAAATATACAAGAAGGGGGGTTGAATTATGTATTCTTTTCAAAAATAATCTTTTGAGACTTTTAGATTTTTTTTACTAAATTTAAATGATCATAAAAACACTTTGCTAAAGTTGCCAAGTAATGCAATCACAAATAATATTATCTACTAGTCTAACAATAAGAAAATTAAAAGATAAGGGTTAAAGAATAGACACTACGATTTTTTAGTGGTTCATCCTAAACCTTGGGCTCTCAGAGTTTGTCTGAGATTTCACTATACTCTCCAACTTTACAAGTATTCTTTCTATACTTGCAGAGCCTTTTTAGGTCTCTTTCACAAAGTATTCCTTATCTGCTGTATTAGCCTCTCTAAGCTCTAGCCTTTCTTGCTCTCTCTAGGAAAAATATTTTTGAACTTCACGTTACAGATGTATTCGCTCACTTCTTTCGCACTTTGAATACATAATTTTGCTAAGTATTGTACAATCAAAATTTTCTCTCTTGTAAAAAAACGTTATCTTAGTCTTCGACTCGAACTAGTATTTATAGCCTAAGTCTCTAACTGTCTGCTTGAGAAACTGCTTCTTGAATCTTCTAGAAATGTTTATTAGTTGAGTCTTGTAACTAACTCCAACTAACTAACTGAATGACGTTCTAAAATATCTTCCTTTTGTATTGTCTGGAATAATACTTCTTCTTTTACTATATTTCATCTGTTATTCCACTTCGTCTATTTTTTCACTTCGTCTGTTATTTCACTTCATCTGGTGTTATGCTTTGTCTGGTGTTGTGCTTTGTCTGGTGTTACGCTTCGTCTGTTGTAGATATATCGTCTAGCACTGACCGTGCATCTTCTAGGTTGACTAAGTGTTACTTACATTTTTCTGCACACTTAACAAACTCATCAAAACAGTTCATACATTTCTAAGATTATTATTATTTGATTGTCATCAAAATTAATAGAATTGAAGTCCTTTTGACTCAATACTCTTAGCTCTCACTCTCTCTCGCCATCCGGTCACCGATATTTTCTATGTCGCCATCCGTCGTTGTTACTGCTCCACCTCTATGACTCCATCTCTCTTGTCACAAGTAGAGCAAATAAGGTTGAGCATAGCCTCAATGAAGCTCTGGATGTTCTTGTAGTTGAAGCACAACCTTGGTGGATTCAGAGCAACATACTCACACTACCATTTCACCAAACTATAAGCTTTCTCATAACACCACTAGATTCTATAAACTATCTTGCTTGGAAAAATTGAATTCAAGCTATTTTAATTACCTTTGACCTCATCGATTATGTGGATGGCACTATCTTCCAACTAATGTAGCCTTAAGCTTGGAATCCCCATCTCTAGAATACCAAAAATGCAAAAATTTGATCGAAATGTATTCTACTTTCTCACTGCATCTTTTCTCCCTCAATTGCATGACTAGCTTTCAACTGTCACATAGCCCATGAACTCTGACTTGAACTTATAGATCACTTTATGCAATAGTTGGCCTCATAACACTCTCATCTTTGTTGCAGACTGCACACACTGAAGAAAGGCTTAAGCACCATCACTGATTTTCTTTCCCTTATCTCCATAACTACAGATGAGTTAGCGGCTATTAACAACTAACTCTCTAATGAAGATCTGGTTCTCTTCACCTTGAATGGACTTCCAGTTGATTATGAGTCCTCTATCACCACCATTGAGCATCGCAACATTCCATTGATGTTTTCCAAGCTTCGAGCAAAGTTTTTAATTCATGAATAATGATAACTTTCATATCATTCACCTCCATAGTCAGACGCAGCTCTCTTTGTCTCTCACAATGGTGGTAATCACTTGTAAGGTGTGTACGGTAGAGTAGGAGGAAGAAATCATAGAGGGAGGCACAACAATTCCCAATTTGCTTCGTTTCTTAACCCTAATTTGGTTGGGTCTCAACACTAGTAGATTGAACATTATTATAGGGGGTCTCAACCATGATGATCCATCCAATCAGCCTTATAGATCCTTTAATTCCCAACAACTTTAGGCTTAGTCTACACTTCTGACCCAAACATCAAATACTGTTTCATTTACCAGGTCTAATAAACCACCCACACAATTTCAAATATGTTGAAAGTGAGGCTATATTGCCACCCACTGTCGTTTTTGGTATTTTGATTCTTGTAATTGTCATTATAGTTATTGACGTATTAATAACAATCCTTCGATAGCATTTACTGCTATAAACATTCAACCTAATCTAGATAATTCACATTTCAACTCTAATACTATTTTTAAATGATTACGGGATACTGACGCCACTGCTTATATGACTCTTAATTCTCAGATTGTGGAATTCATTTCACTGTATGATGGGTCTAACAAAGTAGTCTTTGGTAATAGACAAACTCTTCTCATTTCCTCAACTATACATTAACTATATGTACTTTATGTTGCCCTCTCCATCTTCATGAGATTTTGATTATTTCTAATCTTACCACAAATCTATTTTTTAGTTGCCAAATTTGTTTCTAATAATTCACTTGTTATTGAATTTAATCCATTTGGTTACATTGCGAAGGACCTTCAAACTAAGATACCACTCCTCACGAGTTCCATCCACAACAACCTTTTATACCTTAAAGATTCCATCACATTTTCACAATTATATTTCTCTCAGTGCTACCATTGCTTCTTTAGATTTATGGAATCCACATTTTGATCATTTATACAGCTCTACATTATCTAGTTTATCTTTTGTTTTACCTGTTAAATCTAATGTCATTAATTCTTGTACTTCCTGTCTTAAAGGAAAAATGTTTGTCTTTCATTTTCATCATTATCTCGTATCTCTATAAAACCCTTACAATTTATTTATTATGATATTTGAGGACCTTTCTCATCTCTTTCTTTATCTGGGTATTGGTATTTTATTATCTTTGTTGATGAATTTAGATTACTTGGTTTTTTACCTTGGCTCAAAAGTCTCATGCTTTACTCTATTTTCAGACCCTTAGAATAATGATGCGAGACCCAATAGGAACTTGTCCTAGAGAACCTTCAACAAGATGGAACTATGCTCGAGAACGGCTAGAATCAAACACAAACAGAAGCACAAGAAGCAAAATTGAAAAGATAGAAATAGAACATAAAGAGAAAAGAGGTTAAAAGAATGTCAGTCAATGGAAAAAACCCTAAGAGAACTTATTTCTTAGAACTTTAACCTTGGGTTGCCACAAAGGAAGACCACTCCTTCGATAAGTCAAGTATTCTCAAAGAATACAAAGAAAGCAAGAATGCTTTCAATAATACTCAATATTATTTTTAAATGAAAAATCCCCTTTTCAAAGTACATAGAGGGTGCCTATTTATAGGGAAAACTTCCTAACTTAATGTCCTAAAGAAGAAACTAAATAAAAGGAAACAAATCAATCCCTAAAAGGAAACAAAATAAACTTAGAAAGGTGTTGACTAGATGACCTTATTATAAGAAAACAAAAAAGAAAATAATTAAAACAAGATCTAAACATATTAGACCTTATAGATCACGTCCTTTTCCTTATTTTTAGGTGGCACATGGTTGTCATATGGTATTTTAAGTGAGTTCTCCCAATTGGACTCCATGTGGGCCTTTGGGCACTTCAAGTTGGGCTTCAAGGAGTAAGATAATGCCTCTTAGACCTTTATGAGATGAAATCTGACTCAACAACATGGGCTTTATCTCCAAACAATTCAATGATTGCTTCATTTTTTTGGCCCTAGCTCTTATCATTGGGTCTCCAACATCTTGTAATGAATCTTTAGGAACATTAGACTTGAATGTTGGGCCATTGATATGGGAATTTTATTCAGCCCCTTGCCTTGCACATTCAGACTTCAAATCTAATCCAATTTCAGCTCCAAAAGAGCTCATGTCCATACAAGTCATGCCCTAGGCTTCCTTAAGGCGGATCACACCATGTATGATTCTCTTCTTATATTTCATATGCTTATGGCTCTCCATCATTCTCTCCCTTCTCAAAAGGATTCGTTCTCGAATTTGCAACATCAAAGAGGGATAAATCAGATACAATGAATGTAGCACTAACATTACTATAGGAGCTAGGCAAATCAATTTTATAAGCATTATCATTAATCTTTTCTAAAACTTGAAAGGGGCCATCTCCTCTTAATTGTAGATTAGATTTCCTTTGTTCTGGAAACCTCTTCTTTCTCAAGTGCACCCAAACACAATTATCGGGTTCAAATATAACACACCTTCGGCCTTTATTGGCTTGCTTTACATATTTTTTATTTCTCCTCTCAATTTTGGCTTTAACTTTAGCATGTAACTCTTGCACAAATTTAGCCTTTTTCATACCATCAAGGTTAGTAAACTCATTAGAAGGCAATGGAAGAATTTCCAAATAAGTCAAAGGATTAAACCTATAAACAATCTCAAAAGAAGAAAATTGAGTAGAAGAATGAATAGCATGATTATAAGCAAACTCAATGTGTGGGAGACATTTTTCCCAATTCTTCAAGTTCTTTTAGATGATCGCACAAAACAATGTAGTCAAAGTTCTATTTACCACTTCAGTTTGACCATTCGTTTGAGGATGTGCAATAGTAGAAAACAAGAGTTTAGTGCCAAGTTTCCATGCAATCTTACATCCTCTTTAAAGAAAAATTCAACAATATGAATAGCATCGTTGGTTTTAGAACAAGCAATAAAGTGAGCCATCTTGCTAAATCGATCACCTACCACAAAGATGTTATCCTTTCCACTAGATGATCTAGGCAATCCAAAAATAAAGTCCATAGATATATCAACCTAAGGATGAGAGGGGATGAGTAAGGGAGAATATAAAGCATGTAATTGAACCTTAGATTTTGCATCCCTACAAGTAATACAAGTAGCACAATCAAAAACAACATCCTTTCTAATGTTAGGCCAATAAAAATGTTCATGCAAAAGAGCTAAAGATTTCTCAACACCAAAGTGACCCATTAATCCACCACCATGTGTCTTTCTAACAAGTAATTCATGCATATAGCAAGATGTGAAGTAAATCACTTGTTAATATAGAAATCATGTATAATATGTAAAATACGCAAGAAGGGGGGTTGAATTGTGTATTTTTTTTAAAATATTAATCTTTTGGGATTTCTTGGATTTCTTTACAAGATTCAGATGAACACAAAAAAAACTTTACAAAAGTTGATAAGTAATGCAATTGCAAGTAATATTATCTACTCTTCTAACAATAAGAAAATTAAAAGATAAGGGTTAAAGAATAGACACCGCGATTTTATACTAGTTTACCCTAAACTTTGGGCTACGTCCATCTTTAGAGTTTGTTTGAGATTTCACTATACTCTTTAACTTTACAAGTATTCTTTCTACACTTGTAGAGCCTTTTCAGGTCTCTCTCACAAAGTATTCTTTATCTACTTTCTTAGCCTCTCTAGGCTGTAGCCTTTCTTTCTCTCTCTAGGAAAGATATTTTTTAGCTTCACGTTACAAATGTATTCGCTCTCTTCTTTCGCACTTTGAATCCAAAATTTCTCTAAATATTGTACAAATCAACATTTCTCTCTTGTAAAAAAATGTTATTTATTCTTTGACCAGAACTAGTATTTATAGCTTAAATCTCCATCTATCTTCTTGAGAAACTGCTTCTTGAATCTTCTAGAAATCGTTATTAGTTGAGTCCTATAACCAACTCCAACTAACTAACTGACTAACGCTCTAGAATATCTTCCTTTTGTATTGTCTGGTATAATACTTTTTCTGTTATCACATTTCGTCTGTTATTGCGCTTTGTCTAGTGTTGCACTTCATCTGGTGTTATGCTTCGTCTGGTGTTATGCTTAATCTATTGTTACGTTTTATTTGTTGCTGACGTATTGTCTGTTGCTGACGTATCATCTGTTGCTGACGTATCGTCTGTTATTGACATATCGTCTGTTGTAGCTATATCGTCTGTTGTTGACCAAGCATCTTCTGGGTTTGACTAAGTGTTACTTACATTTTTCTGCACACTTAACAAACTTATCAAAATAGTTCACACATTTCTAAGATTATTATTATTTGATTGCCATCAAAATTAATAGAAGTGAAGTCTTTTTGACTTAACAATCTCCCCCTTTTTAATGATAACAAATAATCATAATTTTAGAAGATAAAACTGATATTCAAACGAATAGTATTCAGATGAACAGACAAATAGTAATTAAAGAAAAAACATAAGAAATTAAAAAAAATGCATACAAGATATATACAACACTTTCTATCTTCTCTTCTCTTTCTATTATCCTTTTGTTCTCGTTCTCCCCCTATTTGTTATTAATCAAAAAGTTAGCTCATTGTAGATGCTTCAGAATTTCAGAAAACATATGTTGCATGTCAATGCGGATCGTCTTGAGGTCTTGTTTGATAGTAACTTGGAGAAGTGCTACTAACTCATGAAGATCACCCACTGAGTCACTCAGTTCATCAACCTTAGTATGAATTTCCTCAATTTCTTTTGCTAAGGCTTCCTGAACTTCCTTCTATTTGTGACTTGCTTCCATCCAATTGATGAAATGCTTCAAGAACTCCGAATTAACAGTAGGATCTTGTTGTATTTCACTAAATGAAGGTTTTCAATAACAGATGGTTTTGTACGTAAAACATCTAACTCTATGATTTTAATTGAGGGTAGTCTGAAGATTTGTTTTCCTTCTGGGAGATCAAGATCATCAGGTCTAGATAGTTTAGGAATTGGTTGCTTAAGAAGGTATAACAAATCTTTAACTGAAGGTATGAAACCTAAGGGTCTAAAATGTAGGATTAAATGCACAAAGGTTTCTAAGATGAAATTGATACCTTCAACTGTGATACTTCTGTACTATCCTTCTATCACTTTGCCAACTACCTTGAAGTTTTCATCTGTAGTAGAAACTCCAAATTGACTTCCTGGTGCCTTTGAAATGTGATGTGAAACATAGATACCTCCAAGTTGAGCTGCATTACATGCATCATTTATGTTCTCCACAACTAGTTGAATTTGTTCTTCTATAAGATCATCTTTATTCCCTTCGGGAAACATCTTCTTTTTTCCTTTTTCTTGGTTTTTCATGGGGGTTGAGCATCTTGGTTGTATATCTGGCACAATCTTTATCGATGTTCTGCTCATAATCGGATAGATTGTATAACGATCCTTTAAAATCTTCATTGGATATGGTTCTGTCTTCTCATCTCGCAGAATACCATATAGTCTTCATTCTTTATGACTTAGAAGATGTATTGTCTGATTGTTAATCGGTATAGGCTCGACTTATACCTTGACTGTCTTTTTTGAAGGTTCTCAGATAATAATTGAGCTTCTACTTCGAAAAGGTACTGATTCTTCTATAATCTTCAATTTCAAATCCTTTTTGTTGATTGGTTGAGAAGAATTGTAAGGTTCCAATTGGTGTTCAACTGTCTTCGTCTTCTGTTGAACATCAAATGAAGAAACCTTTTTTAGACTAGGCTTCACCTTCTTTTGTTCTTCTGCCGGTTTAGAAGAAAGTTATTGTTGAGGCTTCTTCCTCTCAAATACTAACTTCCTTTTTATCTCTGTCTCTCCAAATGATTTTGCTAATTGACTTGCAAAATAGAGATAATTGATCTGGTAGGCTATTGTCTTTTCTCTTGCTTTTCAGAATCTCTAATAAGAATCAGAGCTTTCTGCTTCTTCTGTTCTTGTTGTCATAAGGTTAACAGTCTTGGTGACCTGGTTGACTATTTAGATTTTTTTGATTGAAGTGTCTCCGCCTTTCTATTCAATGACACTTATTGTGATGATTGTTGACAGCTTTCCTCTTTCTGTAGAATCGTCTTAACTTTTACTGGTACATCAGAAGATTTCTCAGCCTTTTCTACTGTGTATATTCTTCTTGTCGATCAAGGTTTTGTTTGTCTTTCAGACGTAACACATTCACTACTACTCCATCTTCCTATAAGCTCCCCCTTAAACCTTTCTTTCGGTGTAGAACCTGTATCTGCTTCATCTTCAAACTTTATTCCCATTCTGTGAATAGTAGTGGCATTAATAATTCTCTTCACATCCATCTTTACCCTGTTACCTCTGTTGAGTAAGATTCCAGATTCTCTAAAAATCCTTGTCAACAGTATACTATAAGGTAAAGAGTTAGAATCTCCCTTTGACTTCATCATGTACTTCAAAATCAAGTACGAAAGATTAATGGGTTGGTAGTTCAGTAGGTGAAACAAAAAATGTTCATCGTTCATTGTCACAACGTCCTTTGAGCCTAATCTTAGTAGACCACAGTAGAAAAGCAGTGAATGTAGAACCCTAGCCTTTGGAACAAGGGTTGAAGCCCTCTTAACTCTTGGATCACTACTTCCATATACTTATCGATTGATGTGCACTTTATCTACACGACCTTGAGTAATTCAATTTGTATTGTTAAACAACTTTGCTCTAATACTATATCTTGTGTGACCATAATAGACAATCCATCTACCATTGATACTAAGGTGTTGTCTACCACCTTTGCATTCTTCCAGAACTCATATATCTCATTCAAATAGACTTTTTCAAGAACCTTAAAGAAAAATTTCTAGCTAGCTACTTCAATTTTTGATTCAATGTCCATCTGATTTTCCTTCAAAGAGATGAAATCAACATGCCTCTCATAGATAAGTGATTGCTCCATTTGTGATCTGTAACAGATAAAAGCTAAACACACAAATGTATTTCGCTTAAAGTAGCGATGTTAGCATCTAAAAGTAGGAATATGAAATGAAAAGAACTTGAAGCTCAGAACAGAGTATTGAATCGTCTTGGTTGAGAGCACTAAATAAGTCAGTTTCAAAGTTTTTCAAGAAAATTCTAGAGTAGAAGGTATTTTAGAATCTTGAGAAGATTTCCTTCTTATGCATAC
>JANIJH010000006.1:50808673-50826513 GCA_024520975.1 Erythroxylum areolatum | reverse complement strand
AAAATGTCATACTTCATAGCGATAGAAAGCTATCAACAGAAGCTACAACTTTTATGAAGATTATTTTATCAAATTCTACCTAAATCAACCTAGAAAAATTTACAAAGATTTCACATCAAAAAATCAACTCTCTGTTACTATTCATCCTAAAAAGTTAGACTTGCAATTCCCTAAAATTTAACACTTTCACTAATCATTTCTTGCTTTTCAACTTTCATTCAAATCAAATTATTTACTATAATTGTCATGGTGCCCTTACACACACAAATTTATTCAAAATTTCACATCAATTTCATTTAACTCTAAAACACCCATAACATATACATACTCAAAAACACCCATTTAATTTCATTTAATATTTCTAAATTCCACTAAAAGATCAGGGTCTAACATTTCTCCCCCTCTTAAAAGAATTTCGTCCTCCAAATTCTCACTTATGAAATCACCAAGTAACACATTCTCTCAAATAATTTATTCCAATTTAGTCAATCACTTTCTTAACTCATTCCTCATTATACATATATCTCAATTTACTCACAATTTTTCACTTCTTGTGTCAAATACACCACTATCATATCAAATCACTATTTCTTAACATATGTCAATGGTCCAATTCCCAATGAACCTTAATATGGACCAATACCATTCAATTCAACCCTTTTGAACTTCCATACATAGCTATATCTCTATCATTTGCATCTCACACATGTATATCCGAAATCAATTCATCCAAATTCATCATGAAATTCTAATCTTAATTTCCATTAACACATTTTTATTATCAATCATACTCTTGTCACCTAAATCAAACAATCACTTTGGTTCTTCAAATAATTCATGAAAATTTATTCACATCAATATCACATTCTCACTAATTCAACTCTATCCATTCAATTTTTTTTCAATTTCTCATGCATATCACTTATACACATGCGCCCATACAAGATCCTAATACTGGCACTCTGATACCACAAATATTGGGACCGAAACCCAACCGCTTAACAAAACCATGACACCTATATATGCTCTTCATTTTCTTGCTTTGATACCACAAATGTTGGTTCCTATTTTCGGAACCCAACTTCAGACTCATAAATCGGAAAAAAACTACAGAAACAGAAACCGAAAGGAAAATCAAATAAAGCATGTGCGGAAGCAAATGAAGGAAATCTAAACCTGAAAGAACGGATCACAAAGCAAAAGTGGGCCAAAAGTAAACGAAGAACAAATCGGATCAAAAAGCGTGCAGAAATGAAATCTTAAGGAGCCAAAGAAAACGAAAGGCTTGAAATCAAAGAAAACAATTCGCTTAAGGACAAAACTGAAGGTCAAATTTCGACATCCAAAAATGCATACCTTAGACAAACATTGGAACCCTTAAGGACACTTTTCAAAAACAAAGCAAAATAATCTTTGGAACAACATCCAAACATTCAAAAGATCATAACTTTCAACCTCGATATCGAAAAATGTCATACTTTATAGCGATAGAAAACTATCAAGAAAAGCTACAACTTTCATGAAGACCATTTTATCAAATTCTGCCTAAATCGAACCAGAAAAAAATTCATTAAAGTTTCAGCTCAAAAAGTCAACTCTTCTACTATTCATCCCAAAAAGTCAGACATGCAATTCCCTAAAATTTAACACTTTCACTATTCATTTCTTGCTTTTCAATTCCATTTAAAACAATCCATTTACTATAAATTTCATAGCACCCTCAAAATCATCAAAACCGAAATCAATTTTTCTCACATCTTCCAAAATTTCATACATAACCTACAAGTAACACAATTATACACAATAGAAGAAATCCTTGAATTCTCATGCTTCTACTACCCAATTCCTCATTTAGTAGTCCTTTACCAATGTTAAAGTCTAATAAAAGATCGGTGTCCAACACATATAAACATCTTCATTCCCATTATACTCATGCCTTTGGTATTTTGATATTAACAGCTCATTTACTAATGTAATTCTATCATTATATGATCCTACAAGATTCAAATTCTCATTTCTTCTCATAATATCTCCAAAATTCCAGACCTTCGGGTCAATTTTTTGTATGATCATTCTGACAAGGAAAATGATGTAATTTGATGACACTTTCTTCTAGATAATTGTTCTCCTATCTCTTAAGTTTCTAATGACACCAAGATCATTTAATTTTGTTTAGAAATTTGAAAGTTATTCTCCCAATATTTTCAGACTGTTCTCATTTTGAAACAGTACATCAGATTCAAATTCCATCCAGAAATTGAAAGTCTTATATTCTGAATTACAATTCGACTTCTTCATATGATTTGTATCAATATGTCTCTAGTTTACTCAAAAGGAATGATCATCTCATTTAGATAACTACATCACAAGTAATGCCTAAAATACTGAAGCATGTTTAGTAAAAATACTCAAGTTATCATTTTCTAGAACTCCACATTAATTCCATCAAAACTTCATCACTCAATCTCTCCTTAATGATTTCATGTGGTTATAATTTTTTGTGGAGATGAAGATCATTGTGTTACGAGTCTAATGGTTTAAGTCCCATGTCATTCGGAGGTCAGAAGAAGAAGTTGTAGCCAAAAGAGTGAAGGATGTTCATATAAGTCCACTTTCATTGCACCTTCATTATGCATGATCGTGCAATTCCAATTGCTTCTCCATTGTCACCCTTGTGCTTGTGCTCTTATGACCCTTAAGATTCATGATCGTGCTCAAGCACAATCATGCATAACCCTTTTCTTTTAACTTCTGCTAGCTCTTCCCAAAAGTAGACTTTTGAGACAATTTTACACAACTTTTTGACAATGAAAATGAAGGATTTAGGCTAAACATCCTTCTAAAACATTGTTTCTTTATGTCCTAACTTGCAAATGAAACAAATTTCATGCAATTTAGTTGGTTATGCTGCAAGTTATGATAAAAGCACTACAGACTATTCCAAACCACGACAGAATCCACGAAATCAAAATAGAGCTATTTTGTGAAACTATTAAAGATAGAATTAAATTTTGATTCCTTCATGAACAACATAGCCATACGTCTGTAGTTTAATATGAACTTAAAATCATCCCATTTATATGTCTATAGGCCAAGATATAGCAAAAATACAGATGCTTGTTCAGTGAAAACACTGCATCTGTACAATTTCTAGCACTCTTCATCATCATTTCATCTTAGTTCCTCTCTTTTGCTTAATCTATCACTTCTAGCTTATTTCCTTAATATTTACCCTTCATTCCTACTTCCATTTCAGTTTAATTTCAATCACAACAAATCATGATCTATATTTGATTATTAACCTAAAACAGAACATATACATGTACCCAATCATCATCAATTTTCTACACACATGTTTTATTCCAATATCACCTTCTATCATCATTTATGCTTCTATTTAACAAATGAAGAAGAGTTAATGCTTACACTTATTTGTTTAGCTTCAATGTCTTCAAATCTCACTTAACTGTAGCTTCCTTCTCTCACACGTACATCATCAATCAAAGGTAGTAGGGCTAGGTCTTTATTGACAAATATGAAGAAGTAGCAAAAATGATAGTAAAAATGGAGGTGAGAGAAAGCTTCAACATTGATGGGGTGAGAGTGAATATCTGTGAGTGAAGAAAAAAGCAAAGGGAAGAGATGAAGAGAAGGGGCATGTCTCATTTTTGACAAGTGAAAGACCATTAAATGGTCTTTAATTTGGGTTAATAAAATTGAGAGTGGTGAGTGGCAAGTGTTGTGACATTTGTTACTTGCCACTTGTCCTCTTTTTGTGGTTTCTAATTGGTTCTTTTATTTAACTAGTCCATTTACTCCAATTGTCTCCCAATCTTTAGTGACACTTGTCATTAAATCTTAATGTCACTTATAAAAATTTCCACTACCATTGAACTTTTATTTGTACTATTATTCCTCAATTGTTCTATGACTTCACATTTTTCCTAGTCCAAAAGTAACCTGCATTCTCGAAAAATTCACAAATTTCACCGAAAATTCTAAATCAATAAAATACACTCTCCAAATCAATTTTCAGCATACAAAAACCACAATTCTCAATATAACACATTTATAATTCAATTATACCCGAAAAATATCAAATGAGTGCACGTACAGTTATTTTATTATGCATAAAAATTCAAATTCACGTGTATGTATGCTAACAATATGCATGAACATGAAAACTGTAATTTTCTTAATCTCTCGTTGATCTTACATGTACCGAATTTTTTTAGGGTTCTAACCCTTAGTGTGGAAATGGGATGTTAGTTTTCTCCACTCCTTAATAAATTTCGTTCTTAAAATTCTTATCTGATTGATCAGGAAGGCAGAGCTATGTTTCCTCTTATGCTCCTCTGTTTCCTATTTAACTTTATAACTCAAATAATTTCTTCCAAATGACTATAATCAATGAAATCAATCAATCCTATACTCATTTCTTTCGATATCACACTATCTTAACTATTTCCTCATTATATTTCAGATTACTCACAATTTTTCACTTGGTAAGCTGTCAATACATCTTTGTCAAATCATATCACTATTTTTTAGCGTATTCACATATCACACATTATAATTCTGAGACATCTTTATTGATAATCCAACTCATAAGTTACTGATCCTATGCTCTGAATAACTTCATGTGAACCAATACAATTTGAGCTTGGCTTATCCTTTTTCCTTATCTGAGCACATCTTTATCTTAACCTATGCACACCTTGACAAGGTGATACTCTCAAAGACATTCAATCTTTCACTTGATACTTCACGTCTCTTTAATGTTAATACACTCAACTCTGATGTCTATCTCATTATACTCCATAACCTCGATGTTGATCCACCAATTTCATTTATCTTACTTGAATCACTTAGTTTCTGACACAAATCAATTTCACTAATCAACAGTATCTCAAATCGATTCTAGCTTTTATCCAATTTTAGGCCCCTTTTATTTCAATGTAAGGGCGAACGTCCCCTTTATGTCGTAACCCCTTTATGTTGTATAACACGTCATACAATATTCTAATGACATCACAATAATAATGATTGATATGCTGAAAGTTAGTTAGAACTATACCTTGATCTTATATTGCTATGAATTCCAAAAATGTAAGCTTTAAGCATATCTCCAATAGTTAGGACTGTTGCCAATTCAAACATTCAGTTACTTATGCTTTCTCTAATAACATCTTTGCTTAACCCCTTTTTTTTGGGTACACATCCTTCTTATTTCAATCACATAGTAACATTTTTCCTATTCAGACTCAAATTTCCTATTCATTTTTAATTCCTCAATAAAATTTACAAATTCTGGATTGCCAGTTTGGGCTTTGCTAAATTTTTTCATACAAATCTAATCTTAAATTCTATGTGACTAATAACACTTCATTTTAGCCTACTGCACCTCAACATTCTATGCTCTGCATTGCACTAGATTGGATAACCTCAATATCTGAATTTATGTTATTCCATTGTTGAATTTTTCTACTCAATGCATTGGATTGCAACACTAGCTTTACTTGGAAATATTCATTTGCACAATCCTTTCAAACTCAATAATTACCTCAATCTTTACTGATCTGTATATTCATATATATATATATCCAAAATGTTTCTGTACATATAATGTCTCCAAGTTTTCAAAGTAATTACAATTGCAACAAGTTCTAAATCATACCTAGAATAATTCAATGTATGAAACTTTAACTATCTCCATGCATATGAAATCACTTTATTATGTTGCATTGGATTTCATCCTAATCTCTGACGTGAAATCTCATTATGTGCTATATAATCTCCAATCCCAAATGATATTATTATCATTGGTGTATTCTTTCTTCAAAAAATTTTTCATATTCGTCACTCATACGGTTAACACGTCTTTCCTCAAAAATGTTTTTGTTAAGGGATAAGATCAGTAAAAATCCCTTAATAGTCTCTAGTAATATCTAACATACAACTAGTTCTAAAGAACTCTGAATCTCTCATATATTCCTTGTAATTTTTCACTTTATCATCACCTCTATCTTCTTTGAGTCTCCTAATGTGCCATGTTCAACTGCTATACCAGCCACAATTTATTTGATCAAGTTAAGATTCACTTTTATGGAACTTGACATATAACTATTTTTACCTTCGTGATATGTAAGATTTCCTCAAATATTCAAATGTTCTCTTTACTTTTCGAATACACTCAAAATATCATCTATGATTATAGTCGCTAATTGATACAATTTTGCTTGGATCATTTTAGTATTTAATACCATAATACTGTCGTGGGCATTGTTAACTCCAACAAATATATAATTGATGCAATTTTGCTTGGATCATTTTAGTATTTAATACCATAATACTATCGTGGGCATTGTTAACTCCAACAGATATATAATTGATACAATTTTGCTTGGATCATTTTAGTATTTAATACCATAATACTGTCGTGGCCATTATTAACTCCAACAGATATAAGACAAAACTTTTTGTGCCTATGATTTGTTTTTCATAATTCTTTAAGGATCTAATTCCTCAATGAGGTAGTATTATCTCACATTATTTTTTGTTTTCCCAATTGACTTCTTCTCTCAAATGATTTTCTCAATTCATTCGATTTCCTCTGATTTCACATTGACTTATTCAAATGTCTATTCATTCATACTAGTTTCTCCACATATTTTGATTTATTTGTAATTTCAACTTCCTATGTTGGTACCACATTCATCAAATCAAATTTGTATCCTCTAAACATATTCGTATAGGATATTGCGTAGACCTAAATTCTCCTCATTTTAGCAATAATGTATCCTCAAATTCAATAATCCAATCATATAGTTAGATACTTTACATCAAACAAAATGCATACATTCTCAGTAGCATATTCTACCTCTTATGCCTGAGTCTCCGTTAGGGATATGACTCCAATATTCACTTTTGATTCATTATATTTTCATTTCCGATTCGTTTCTTCATTGCTCATTCTTAATTTGAATCATTTGATCAAATTAACCTAATTCAGGGAAATTTCTTCTTTGAAAGAAGATTTCTTACTACTAACGTCGATACTGTTCATGGAATCCTTATCAATCAACTATTTTTCATGATTAATTATCAGTCATTCTTAGTACCCCAAGAAGATCAATTTCAACTATTCATGATATCTCAATAAGATCATTTTATACCATAACTTACATGAACAGAACATCCCTTATAATAAGACTCAGTGAGGCATTAAGCAATTTCATTTACTCTAATACTTTGGTATATATCATCAAAATCATTTTATCATATCTAGAGATGTATTTATGACAATTCACCAATTAGTAGGTTATGTTAAAGATACCTTAATCTCATTTGATTCTAGACAACACTCCTTCTTTTGTTCTTGTCCTCGATCGTGGGGATTATGCCATGATCATGTCCTTCTTCTTTTTCGTCAAATTCATCATATATAGTAACATCATTAACAATCTCAATTCATTCCCAGTTGATCACTAGCATCTTAGACTTTGAACTATAAGAACTATGACTAGCAATTATTCAATAAGTCACCAATTGCTTCCTATATCATCTACACACATATAATACACATATGTTTAATATTCTCCTTGTCATGGTTATCCCATTATCAAATGTGCACTCATAATGGCAAATCAACTTAACCTTGACAAATTTTTTATATATCGTTATCATCATCTCACCTTCTAATTACCATATATCATCATACATACATATGTTCGCAATCAATTTGAAATCATAGATACATAATCATCCTAAAATTCTGATCTCAATTTCACAAACATATTCTTATACTAAATCATAACTCTTATCACATTTATCCGACATTCATTTCAAGTCCAAGTTTGACCTTTACAGGCCATAAAAAATAATTTTATTTTCTTTCAACTTGGATTATACACTTTAAGACTCATCATCCATATTGATATCACTTCTTTCCTTAATCAGTCCACGATAATGTATTCACATTTATATCACATTCGAGGGTAAATTACCATACTACAATATTGATGTCGTATTCCATAATACATCCACCAATATGAATGCGTTGAATCTATATCTATCATATCTAACCATATATTATTCCTGATTTTTAAATATCCAAAAACTTTCGTCATCTCACATTCAGACAAATCATCTTTTTCCTTACCATTCCTATCAGTCTAAACAGTTAACAAATGCTCATGTGTGTGACTCAAACACATGCGACTCAGGTTAGGGATCAATTGCTATTATCGGCTATGAAATGTCAAAAATGCATGTAACTTGACATGTATTTCAAAAATTCCCATACGAGATAGTAATTCTGGGCTCTGATACCACATATGCAGCACCCCACTCCCACAAGACCCATACCCGACATCCTGCATGATATCCGAGTCCATATCTCGCGAGGGTGGCGTGTTTGAAGACTCAATTATTCAAAACTCAGTACAATTTTTTTTAATACAATCAAAATATGCAGAAATCGATAATCAATTCAGGTCTGCTTTATTCGTAAACTTTTTCAATCATAATAATATAATCAATAAAACTTTCAATAGCCATTTTAGCCCTTTCATAAACACGAAACATTTTAGACATAATGTCTTTTCATTATAACATAATTCAAATACACATTGTACAAAACTTTTCGGAATACATATTGTACAAAAATTACGGAATATACAATTCAATACAAAAATAAAGAAATACAATGCAAACGCAAATTAATCCTGATCTCTATCCCTTTCCTATAAGTTGTAGGGATACTCCCGTTTGTCTACCAAGATATTCTTCTGATTCTGAAAAATATTTACAAATTTTGGGTGAGTTTTGCGAACTCAATGAGTGACCATCATCATTGGCTCACTCAGTCAAATAACACATAATTAACATTCACATCATTTCACATTTCACACTCAATACACTTTAATCATTCATATTATGCATATGCAATGCACATGAGACCCACTTTCTATTTGTTACCTTGTTATGATCGAGTGCCTAAACTATCCCATATCTATTAGATACTGGGCTCATTACTAACTGTTCCTTATCTGCTTGGGAGATACAAGGAACATTTTACATAGTGAGCCTTAGGCTCTTAATCACTTTTGAGCTTGAGGCTTTTTTTCACTCGTTGAGTTTTAAGCTCTGATCGGTGACTACTCTGGTCATAACTGTCATTATGTTTCATGCATTCATGTAATGAAATGCATCACAAATATTCAGTCAATTGAAAGTGCTCAATAACACACAATCATATTCACCATCACATCCCATTCACGTTGTCATCGGACCTTAGTCTAGCATTCAACACTTAAGTTGAGAAAACACTTATTTCGTCCAATTCGCATTCAATGAGCTCTTCAATATTTTATTCATACATCACATTCATCGGACCTCCTATCTAGAAACCAACACAATCAATCATATTCATATAGTTACTAAATAGTCAATCAATACAAAATTCAAAATAGAACAAACAATGAAATGAGATCATCTAGGTCTACTCACAGTACGCTCTAGATTAGCATTTGCCTCCAAATTTTGGAAATGTCTAAATATGGACATTTAACCTGCACATCATAATTATGCATACACACAATGCACACACATTAATAATTGCACAATTATAAGTATTCCTTTATTCACAATTGTGTATATGGAATATGTACAATACATGCTTGATGACAATCCCAGGTATATTATCAAATTCTGATTCACTTTTGATACCTACTGTCCATTTCCTTTGAATCACAACTACATTCATATAAACATCTTCATTCCCATTATACTTATGCCTTTGGTATTTTGATATCAACAGTTCATTTACTAATGTAATTCTAACATTATTTGATCTTACAAGATCCAAATTCTCATTTCTTCTCATAATATCTCCAAAATTCCAGACCTTCGCGTCCATGTTTCGTATGATCATTCTGACTAGGATAATGATGTAATTTGATGACACTTTCTGCTAGACAATTGTTCTCCTATCTCTTAAGTTTCTAATGACACCAAGATCATTTAATTTGGTTCAGAAATCTGAAAGTTATTCTCCCAATATTTTCAGACTGTTCTCATTCTGAAACAACATATCATATTCAAATTCCATCTAGAAATTGAAAGTTTTAGAGTCTGAATTACAATTCAACTTCTTCATATGATTTGTATCCATATGTCTCTAGTTTACTCCAAAACAAAGATAATCTCATGTAGATAACTACATAACAAGTTATGCCTAAAAAATCAAAGCATGTTCAGTGAAAATACTCCAGTTATCATTTTCCAGAACTCCACATTAATTCCATCACAAATTCATCAATCAATCTCCCAATAATGATTTCCGATGGTTATAATTTTTAGTGCAGACCAAGATAAATGTGTCATGAGTCCAATGGTTCAAGTCGCATATCATTTGGAGGTCAAAAGAAGAAGTTATAGCCAAAAGAGTGAAGGATGTTCACATCAATCCACTTTCATTGCACCTTCATTATGCACGATCGTGTAATTCCAATTGCTTTTACATTGTCACCCTCATGCTTTTAAACGATGGTGAGATCCCTTGTAACCCTTAAGAGTCATGATCGTGCTCAAGCATGATCGTGTTCACCCTTTTTCTTTTAATTTCTTCCAGCTCTTCCCAAAAGCAGACATTCGGGACAATTTTACACAACTTTTTGAAAATGAAAATGAAAGATTTAGGCAAACATCCTTCTAAATAATTTTTCCTTTATGTCTTATACTTTAAATGAAACCAATTTCACGAAATTTGGTTTAGTATGCTGCAAGTTATGATAAAAACACTACAAACTATTTCAAACCACAACAGAATCCATGAACTCAAATTTGAGCTAATTTTTGAAACTCTTAGAGACAGAATTCAATTTGATTCCTTCGTGAAAAATATATCCATGCGTCTTTAGTTTAATGTGAACTTAAAATCATCCCATTCGGATGTCTATAGACCAAGATATGGCAACAATACAGATGCTTGTTTAGTGAAACACGACATCTGTACATTTTCTAGCACTCTTCATCTTCATTTCATCTTAGTTCCTCTCTTTTGCTTAGTCTATCACTTCTAGCTTATTTCCTCAATATTTCCTCTTCATTCCTACTTCCATTTCAGTTCAATTTCAATCACAACAAATCACTATCTATATTTGATCATTAACCTAAAACAGAACATATACATGTACCCAATCATCATCAATTTTCTACAAACATATTTTATTCCAATATCACCTTCTATCATCATTTATGCTTCTATTTAACAAATCAAGAAGAGTTAATGCCTATACTTACTTGTTTAGCTTCAATGTCTTCAAATCACACATAACCGTAGCTTCCTTCTCTTACACGTACATCATCAATCAAAGGTAGTAGGGCTAGGTCTTTATTGACAAATATGAAGAAGTAGCAAAAAATGATAGTAACAAATGGAGGTGAGAGAAAGCTTCAATATTGATAGGGTGAGAGTGAATATCCGTGAGTAAAGAAAAAAGCAAAGGAAAGAGATGAAGAGAAGGGGCAAGTACCATTTTTGACAAGTGAAAGACCATTAAATGGTCTTTAATTTGGGTTAATAAAATTGAGAGTGGTGAGTGGCAAGTGTTGTGACATTTGTTACTTGCCACTTGTCCTCTTTTTATGATCTTTAATTGGTTCTTTTATTTAACTAGTCCATTTGTCTCTAATTTCTACTCCAATTGTCTCCCAATCTTTAGTGACACTTGTAATTAAATCTTAATGTCACTTACAAAAATTTCCACTACCATTGGACTTTTATTTGTACTACTATTCCTCAATTATTCTATGACTTGACATTTTTCCTAATCCAAAAATACCCTGAATTTTCGAAAAATTCACAAACTTTACCGAAAATTTTAAATCAATAAAGTACACTCTCTAAATCAATTTTCAGCATATAAAAACCACAATTCTCAATATAACACATTTATAATTCAATTATACTTGAAAAATATCAAATGAGTGCATGTACAGTTATTTTATTGTGGAGAAAAATTCAAATTCACGTGCATGTATGCTAACAATATGCATGAGCATGAAAAGTGCATTTTTCTTAATCTCTCATTTATCTCACATGTACCGATTTTTTTTAGGGTTCTAACCCTTAGTATGGAAACGAGATGTTACAAATTCTGTCTCTAAGACTTTCAAAATTGGCATGAAATTGAGTCTTGGCTTAGGTTGTAGCACTATCAGGGATAGAAATCATATCCTATCGTTATTGAATAAGCTGTATTGATGTAGGCCAAATTAGACTAAGATGTCTTGACTAAAGTTGTATCTTATTCTCCTATATTTAAATTTGTATAAAGTTTGTAATTTTTGGATATTGGAATTGACAGATATGAGATGTACAACTTGTATGCATGATCATGGACTAGCCAAAATTTCAAATGTACACAGCCTGTGGTATTATGAGCATAACTCATAGATAATGAACCAAATTGAATGATTTTGGTGTCATTAGAAACTTACGACACAGAGGAGCAATTTTTTTGAAGGAAATGTTGCCAAATTACTCCATTTACTTGGTCTAAATAATCAGGAAAATTTGACCTGAAAGTTTGTTTTCAGAAAAAATCTGAAATGATCAATGGGGTTATGAAATTGGATTCAAATTGTCGTATTGAGGAGCACACCCTAAGTACACATTATACTTAGGTGAGTTTTAATGTGTGAATGATAAAGTGGCGAAAATAATGAAAAGATACCTAGATTGTGATGAACATGCATTGTACATATTTCATATACATGAATGTGCATTAATGAGTACATAATTGTGCAAAATAGTGATACGTGTATATGTTAAATGTTATAGAGGATTACAAGATTGACAAAAAATACCCCCTTTTTTCAGTGGTCACCAAACTATTTGTTTTACTTGGAGTATGTGTTAAATGTTATAGAGGAGCACGTTGAGCGACAGTGATGTAGTGTGGGAAGAGAAAACAAAGATAAGTAGAATAGAATAGGTTATAATTGATGTGGATTGTAGCTGGAACTTGAAAATATGGCTTAGGGTTTGTAGAAAAACCTCTATTTCTAATCAAGCATAAGCAGTCTATTTATACGAGTATAAAACAACTCCTAATAGGAAAAGGAAATACTAATTAAGAGTAATATGCTAATCCTATGATGACTAGGAATCCAAATAACTTAAGAATTTCTAAATAGTAAGAAATCCAATATTAAATAGGAAAACTAAACTGACTGCTCATGCATCAATCCCCTCGTGTTGAAAGACTGGAATCTGGCAAGAAAACCTTCAAAATTTCAACATGCAACTTTGGAGCAACTTTCTTTAACTCTTCTTCAGTTATCTAAGTCCTTTCACTAGTTGTTTTACCCAACCACTTTACTAGGATCTATTTGTACTAATTACCCCTTCTTGAACACATTTCTTTGACATCCAAAACCTACTTAATAACATCTGGATGCACCCTTGGTAACTGGTCTATTTGCTCCGCAACTTCAACCGCTTCCCCATCAAATCCTTCAAATGAATATAGGTCAGAAACATTAAAGATTGGGATGATATGTAGGTTTGATGGTAGGTCTACAAAATAAGCATTAGCGTTGATTTTCTTCAATATCTTGCATGGCTTAAACTTCCTAGAGTTGAGCTTATGATAAGTTCCCATAGGAAACCTTGCTTTCTTCAAGTGTACTAATACCAAGTCTCCCTCTTCAAACTCTTTGTCCCTATGATGTTGATTTGCCACTCTAGCATAGGATTGATCACTAGCCTTCAAAGTTTCCATTGCTTCTTCATGAATCCTGTAAATTTGATCAGCCAAGGCTTCACCATCATCACTAACTCTAGCCTTTTTTAGTAATGGCACCAAATCAAGCACATGTTGTGGCTTAAATCCATAGGCAGCTTTAAAGTGTGTTTTCTTTGTTGATCTATTCATTGAATTGTTGTAAGCAAATTCAGCTTGTGGTATCACAAAATCCCAATTCTTCATATGATTCCTAATAAGACATCTTAACATATTACCCAAACTCCGATTGACAGATTCAGTTTGGGAATCTGTTTGTGGATGACAAGTATTAGAATACCTTAATTCAGTCCCCATCTTTCTCCACAAAATCCTCCAAAAGTGTCCCATAAACTTCACATCCCTATCGGAAACAATTGAACTTGGTATGCCATGTAGTTCACCACTTCCTTGAAAAACAAATTAGCAATATGTATATCATCGGAAGTCTTGAAACATGGAATAAAATGTATCATCTTTGAAAATCGATCCACCACAACAAATATAGAATAAAATCCTTTTGTTGTCTTTAGAAGTCCCAAGACAAAATCTATGCTCAAATGAACCCAAGGTGCCTCCGGTATTGACAAAGGACTATATAGACCTATATTTTATGAAGTTCCCTTGCCAAGCTAACAAATTGAACGCCATTTCACCAATCTCTCCACATCTCTATACATACTTGGCCAATAATAGTGATCAACTATCAATGCTAATGTCTTGTCTCTACCAAAATGTCCTCCGAACTCATTACCATGAAGTTCTCACATGATTTGTTCTCTCATAGAACCTGCTGGAATACATAATTGATTGCCTTTAAAAATATAACCATCATGCAACCTATACGACAAAACATCTACCCCTACTAGTCCCTTCAAATCCTCAAAAATCAGTTTGAAATATGGGTCTATTTCATACTAATTTTTTAGTTCTTCAAATCTTGTAACTTGAGTACTCATCACTGACAAAAGTGAAGATCGCCTGCTTAATGCATTAGCCACTTTATTGTATTCACTTGTCTTATATTCCAAAGAAAAGTTGAATTGATTAAGAAAAGAACTCCATCTAATATGGCATCCATTTAACTTTTTTAAGAAATCAAGTAGCGCAGAGCTTGATGGTCAGAATAAACCATAAACTCCTTATAAACCAAATAGTGTCTCCAATGATCAATAGCTCTCACCAAAGCATAAAACTCCAAATCATAAGGGGAATATCTTTGCTTAGCATCACATAACTTCTCGCTGAAAAATTCTATAGGCCTCCCTTCTTAGTTTAGAACAGCCCAATTCCAATATGTGAAGCATCACATTCAACAACAAATAACTTCTCAAAGTCCAGTAGTGCAAGAATAGGTGCTTTCATCACTAAAGTTTTAATTCTTTCAAAGGCTTTCTGTGCTAAATTAGACCTTTCAAAGCTATCTTTCTTCAAACATTTAGTTATAGGACTCATTATAGCATTAAAATTCCTTATAAACCTTATGTAGAAAGAGGCCAAACTATGAAAACTTCGAACATCTTTGATGGTTTGAGCTTCTGGCCACTTCGTGATGGCTCGAACTTTCTCAAAAACTGGTTGTATCCCTTCAGCAGAGACAACAAACCCTAAAAACATAACTTCATCACATAACAATGTGCGCTTCTTCAAATTTATAACAAGCATCTCCTTACGTAGCACCTCCAAAACTTGGTGCAAATGAACCAAGTGTTCTTCCTTGCTCTGGCTATAAATTAAAATGTCATCAAAGTATACAACTACAAAAGAGTTCAAGAATGGATTAAGTACTTCACTCATGGTTCTCATAAACATACTAGGTGCATTAGAAAGACCAAACGGCATCACCAACCATTCAAAAAGTCTGTCTGGTGTTTTAAAAGTTGTCTTCCATTCATCTCCACCCCTTAATCTGATTTGAACTTACCCACTCTTCAAATCAATCTTTGAAAACACTTTAGAACCACCTAGTTGATTAAGCATATCATTCAAACGAGGAATAGGAAATCTATACTTGACAGTTATTTTGTTGATTGCACGATTATCAACACACATTGTCCAAGAACCAATCTTTTTTGGAGCAAGTAGAATGGACAAGCACAAGGACTTTTACTTTCTTGCACCAGTCCCTTACCAAGCATTTCACCAACTTGTTTTTGTATCTCGACACGCTTCATAAGTGGCATTTTATATGCTGTAAAATTAGGTAGAGGTGCTTTAGGCACCAAATCAATAACATGTTGAATGCTTCTTATGGGAGATAAACTTGGAGGCAAATCATTACTAACCAGCTCCTTGAATTCCTTCAACAATTACTAGATTTCAAGAGGTTGTTGAATTAAATTTTTGACTTTGTTATCTTTCATAACCTTACTAACTAGAGCACACACCACCTCTGACCCTTCACATTTTGATTCAAACCTTTCAGCTGTGGTATATCCACTAACCTTGTAACCTTTTAAAGATTTAGAAGTCTCTTTGGCTTCTTCCTTTAAAGGGTGTAAGGTGTAAGTCTTGCTGCCTTTACGAAAAGTGAAAGTGTTTGGTTTAGTGATGTGTTCCATGTCATGGTCATATAACCAAGGTCTGCCCACAAGAAGATGGCCAACATCCATAGGCAGAACGTCACACAAAGCTTCATCATCTAGATTTGAACTTATAGTAAATTTGACTAAGCATCAAGAAGTGACTGGAATCTTATAACCTGTCTTAAGCCAACCAATCTTGTAAGGAAAAGGATGCCTTTCAGTGGTAAGTTTAAGCTTTTCTACTGCATCTTTTGAAATAACATTCTTCATGCTACCTCCATCAATAACTAGATTGCACACCTTACCTCTATAAATGACTGAACTGCATTGACTGGTTGTGTACTAAATTTTGAACAATATATGTCCAAGGCGTTTGATGCATGCAAACAATATTGGAAGTGCTACTTATATGTGAATGAGACTACCTAATTGAATATTCTGAATCTCAATGAATGTTGAATTCCGGACCTACTCCGATGACTACTGCTACTGTGATTGTTATTGTGACTGATATACTGGCATAATACATGTAAATTAAAGTGATTAAACTTGATTACTGAATTGTGGCATGCACTTCATCCCAATGCATGTAATATAAAATAGTTGTGACTGATGTTGCTACTAATATTAAGACTGAGACTATTACTGATAAGAGCTTTAAGCTCCCGCATATATGGTTTGATCCTATGGCTCACTGTGATTACTGAGTCTTGTATCCGCAATGGATAAGGGACAGACTGACTGATTGAACCCGATGATTCAGGATACTATAAAAGCACACAGTCCCAACATTATAAAAATGAATGTGAGTCTTGTACATAAAACATCTGCATATAACTTGAATTTATTGAATGATTTGCAAAGCTATGTGATTATTGTTCATGTTTGAATAGTTTGACTGAGAAATAATTTATTGTGATAGCATTTGGTTCTAATCAAGTGAATTTGAATTGTATGGATACATATGTATGCTATAATTGATTGTTGGATCCCGTTTCCGGAACTCAACCTTGAAGCAAACCATCATCAAACATCTAAAGCGTGATTCCTTGAAATCTCTTCTTGCTCTGATACCTCAGATGTTGGGACCCAATTCTTAAAGCCGAAGCCCAACCTTGAAAACATAAATCGAAAACATGTACTAAACATGAGCGGACTTATACTTAATCAAAGGGGCGGAAACAAAACAAAAATGGAATCCATGAATCAAATCGGATCAAAAACGAAGGAAATCGAAAGCAAATCGAAAGCTCGGAATCAAAGAAAACCAAACGGTTCAATCAAAACTGAAACAAGTTTCTGACATCCGAAAATGTGTACTTTGATAAAACGTTGCATTGGAAACCTTTTAGACTATCTTGTTCTAACCAATCCAATTCGGTATAAATTTTTCTTTCTTTTCATCATTTTCATTTTACTCAATCTCATACAAGCAATCTTGATTTCCCCTCAGGAAATTCATCCTCATGCAAACCTCAATTCATAAAATCTTCTTAGCAATCATTCTTATCTCATCAGTATTCAT
>JANIJH010000006.1:50771522-50789589 GCA_024520975.1 Erythroxylum areolatum | reverse complement strand
AGGAGCAAATAGCTCACATGAAAGAGGCTAACGTGAATGAACAGATGGAGCACATGAAGCAGATAGCTAAGATGAGAGAGGAGATGGAGCAGGTGACAAAGATGAGAGAGGAGATAGAGCAGGTGGCAAAGATGAGAGAGGAGATAGAGCAGGTAAAGATGAGACAGGAGATGGAGTAGATGGCTAAAATGAGAGAGCAGATGGAGCAGACAACTAAGATGAGAGAGGAGATGGAGCGAATGGCTAAGATAAAAGCGGAGATGGAGCAAATGGCTAAGATGAGAGAGCAGATGGAGCAGATGGCTAAGATGAGAGAGCAGATGGAGCAGATGGCTCAGCTTAGACAGGAGATGGAGCAGTTGAAGGGGAGGCTTAACAGTTCAGAGCACCCACGATTACCACGACATTAGCTTGTCCTTATCATTTGCTTTCAATTACAAACATAAATTATGCACACTGTAATGTTTTTATTATCAATTAATTTTCTGATTAATCAAATTATATATATCTAGATGGAGCACATGGAGCAGATAGCTAAGATGAGAGAGGAGATGGAGCAGGTGGCAAAGATGAGAGAGGAGATAGAGCAGGTGGCAAAGATGAGAGTGTAGATGGAGCAGATAGCTAAAAGAGAGAGCAGATGGAGCGGATAGCTAAGATGAGAAAGGAGATGGAGCCGATGGCTAAGATGAGAGCGAAGATGGAGCAAATGGCTAAGATGAAAGAGCAGATGGAGCAGATGGCTAAGATGAGAGAGCAGATGGAGCAAATAGCTAAGATGAGAGAGCAGATGGAGCAGATGACTCAGCTTATACAGGAGATGGAGCAGTTGAAGGGGAGGCTTAGCAATTCAGAGCACCCACGATCACTACGACATTAGCTTGTTCTTGTCATTTGCTTTCAATTATAAACATAAGTTATGCACACTGTAATGTTTTTATTATCAATTAATTTTCTGATTAATCAAATTATTTATATATATATATATACAAATTAATTTATTATGCACAGATAATTAGTAATTCTTAACATTATGCATTTATCACAATATCATGAAACTGGAATTTATTTAAAAAATTTCTAACCTCTTATTACTAACGGAAATACTATCACTGTCGGTAAGTAAGATGACGTTTCTTGTTCATTATGGTAAATGTTACTGACATAATTTTGTCCGTTGGTAAATGTTATCGATGGAAATTCCCTTTACTTTTTTTCATCGGTAATATTTATCGACGTAAAATCGACCGTTGGTAATATATTTTAGACCGTTGGTAAATTATCGACGAAATATCACCGTCGGTAACTTTAACTACGGTCTTTTTAACGACGATTTTGTGCATCTTCGATTTCCGTTGGTAAATCATTTTACCGACGAAAATTGACTGTTTACCGATGAAATAATCCGTTGGTAAATAACTGATTTCTTGTAGTGTTATAGGAATTTATATTTTAGATATTTAATTCTACAAAAATTTAGTTTATAACTCTAATAAAAATATGAAACATATAATAATAATAATAATAATAATCATTATCATGATAATGATTATACATCCAAACATAAAATGTAACAATCTCAATAAAATTTAACAAAACAAGGCAAAGTTTAAGAACAAAATCGACATTATACGAAAGAGTAATCAATTAATTGTCCAAAAAGTTATTCACAAAATTTTTTTAATTTTTAACTACTTGAGTTGAATCAGTCAATAACTAAACAACTATAATAACTTTTTGATAAAATTAAGCAACTAATTTTGATCAATCATCTAAAAAATTAGTCGATCAGTTAACAACCAAACAAAGCCTTCTTATGATATGTTCGTTAAAAAGTGGGAGCCAGCACCACTGAACCGAACCGTCAGTAACAACGCGGCAACAGATATTATTATCTCATCACACGTTTACGTGAAACCCAAGAAAAATACGTGAATGATAAAAACAGGTTGAACGAATCGGATTATCACATCCCGAAACAAACAAGCGACCGAACAGTGAGTGGTGACACCACACCTCGAGATCCCCATGCTATCCAAAATTGGAAAACAGAAATAGAAAGACCCCAACAAACATCAATCAATAACAGAGAACCCACGTGGCACGTGACAGAGTGACGTGATTACCCAGCTTTCTTTGTTTGTAGTGTTAGTACAACATTGGCATTTCGCTGCTTCACCGATTGATTGCTCCATTCAAAATCTCTATATATATCGACCAAACAGAAGAAGCAGATCTCAGAGAAGAGGGTATGTGTGTGAGAGATACTGAGATTGTCATTAAGATAGATTGATTCGTATGAAGCAGAAAGGCAGAGCTTGTAACCGTAGATCGAGGAGTTTTTCTCGTTCTCGTCTTGCTATTGAGGGTTGTTAGTCTCCTCCATTTTCTCACTTTCGTTGCCAACACCACATCCTCTCTTCCTCTGCCTCTCAATCTGCAAACAACCAGTTTCTTGACGCTTTTATCACTCTATTTCAACAATGGCTGCCCTTGGTACTGTTTTTGGTTTTACATAATGCATTTCGTCTTTAATCAAGATCTGAGCTTTGTGTTTTTTTTTTTGGGTGTTTGGATGCAACTATCTCAACTTTTTGGTATGTTTTCATTGGGTTGTGGATTCTGTAGATGAGAAAGTGGAAGAACGTGAGATTCAGAAACACTATTGGATGGAACACTCGGCTGACCTGACGGTAGAGGCTATGATGCTTGATTCCAAAGCCTCCGATCTTGACAAAGAAGAGCGTCCTGAGGTGTACTTTCTTTTCTTTCTATTTAGATGCCTATTGACAGCGATTTTTAGTACCCAGAGTGATTATTTTATTTCTTTTCTATAATCGTTCGGCCCTTGCCTGTTGTTTGTACCCATGTGAACCTTTTCTAGGTCTAACAACTTCAGAAATAAAATATGATTTTATTTTTCGCTACACTTCAAGTCCCATATTTTTTTATATACTTTATTTGTAATTCTAATTATTCCCTAAATGTTGATTAATTTATCGTTAATATTGAGATTGTTAAAATTGAAGCATTTCCTGGTTACATTTGTATGTGTCAGGTACTTTCTATGCTCCCGCCGTATGAAGGAAAATCAGTTTTGGAATTTGGAGCTGGTATTGGTCGTTTCACAGGGGAGTTAGCTAAGAAGGCTGGTCAAGTTATAGCTTTGGACTTTATTGAGAGTGTCATCAAGAAGGTATTTTCCCTCGCAATCTTCAGTCGCTCATACACATACATAACGTCTACATGCTTTTCTTATTGATTGTCATTTAAATGTTGCTTCACATGATGAGCATTAATATTTGCTTCTCTCAATTTTTTACCTAAAGAATGAAAGCATTAATGGGCACTTCAAGAATGTCAAATTCATGTGCGCTGACGTGACTTCACCAGACCTGAAGTTTTCCGAGGAATCAGTGGACTTGATATTCTCTAATTGGCTTCTTATGTATCTCTCAGACACAGAGGTGAGTGTTTAATGCATCTCCAGGATCACCATTGGATTTGTCTTTTTTGCAGTAAAGCTTCTCGTCCCCACTAGATGACATCCATATAAAAGTTTTCATATAGGAGCTGAGAGATAAGCTTGATGTTGTAGAATTTTACATGTGTTCTTTTTTCTGATGTTGTCCTTTTCCCATGTTTATTGTGATACGGATGACAGGTAGAGGGTTTGGCAGAAAGGATGGTCAAATGGTTGAAAGTTGGAGGATATATTTTCTTTAGAGAGTCTTGTTTCCATCAGTCTGGAGATTCTAAGCGAAAACACAACCCAACTCATTACCGAGAACCCAAATTTTACACAAAGGTCTGGTTTCTTTATAAATCTCTTGAAAGTGGTCCTCACGTTAAATAAAGCTGTCCGATATCTACATGTTTTATGATCTGCCTTGTGTTTTGAAATCTGAATATTTTTAGCATATAATGATGCATTTGAAAAAAAGAGTTCACATTGACATCGAAGATTACATTGATCACGTCGTTTGCAGTGACCATGAAAAGAAATGGTTAAATTGATGAGTAGACTTTTTTGACATGGATGATTAAGTGCTGGTTTGGATTTGAGTTGACTAAATCCAGTTCAGGAGGGTTTTTAAATTAGCCCATACTTCAAAAGTAACACATTAAAGAAATATGATTCCACAGGATAATTACCTACAAAAGTCATTTCAAACAAAATTTGGCTTGTATTACAGGTCTTTAAAGAACTTCACACGACTGATGCTTCTGGAAATACTTTTGAGCTTTCTCTCATTGGCTGCAAGTGTATTGGAGCTTATGTGCGGAATAAAAAGAACCAAAATCAGGTTATACTAGCTGACTCCAATTTTATTTTCAACATGTTTGAATGAGATGGCTGACAAGATACCC
Organism: Erythroxylum areolatum; assembly: GCA_024520975.1. Taxonomy (NCBI): domain Eukaryota; kingdom Viridiplantae; phylum Streptophyta; class Magnoliopsida; order Malpighiales; family Erythroxylaceae; genus Erythroxylum; species Erythroxylum areolatum. Next base: position 50,785,218 of record JANIJH010000006.1, on the reverse strand, counting down.
ATGCCATGTTGCAGATCTGTTGGATATGGCAGAAAGTTAGTTCAGAGCATGATAAAGGATTCCAGCGTTTCTTGGACAATGTTCAGTATAAGTGCAGAGGTATACAACGTTATGAGTGGGTCTTTGGACCAGGTTTTGTGAGCACAGGAGGAATCGGTATGCTGCCATTTCCTTTTCATTCTCTATGGCTTTTTGGGCATAAAGATCATTTTCTTATTTGTTAATTGTTGTCTTTAAAATTTGAACAGAACTAGAATTAGATTCTTCAACTTGGATTTGAAACATGTCAAAGCATACACGTGTTTGTTATTGTCATAACATTTGTTTTATGTTTGAGTCAACCTGTGAAAATTTCTGTAGTAAGTTTTAAAGCTATCAGACATATTTTCACGAAACTGGATTTTACCTTGACTATTAAGCTTCGTCTTATAGTTATTTACGATCTTGATATTTTTCTCATGTTTGCTGTTCTTTGAGCAGAAACAACTAAAGAATTTGTGGCAAAACTGGACCTTCAACCTGGCCAAAAAGTTCTAGATGTTGGCTGTGGTATTGGTGGAGGTGACTTTTACATGGCCCAAAATTTTGATGTGGAGGTGGTTGGCATCGATCTTTCCATAAATATGATTTCCTTTGCTCTTGAGCGCTCCATTGGACTCAAATGTGCAGTGGAGTTTGAGGTTGCTGATTGCACTAAAAAGAGTTACCCTGATAATACATTTGATGTTATCTACAGCCGGGACACCATTCTGCACATTCATGTAAGAATTTGAGTATTATGTAGGGAAAGGACTTGGAACGAGCATGCATAAATACGTGGACAGACATTGTTATTGCAAGTTTGATATTAGTTTGCTTATTAACATGCGTATGTCCTCTCATATTTCAGGATAAGCCGGCATTATTTAGGTCATTCCTCAGGTGGCTGAAGCCTGGAGGCAAAGTTCTTATCACTGATTACTGCAGAAGTTATGGAACTCCATCATCAGAGTTTGCGGAGTACATTAAACAAAGAGGATATGACCTTCATGATGTCAAAGCATATGGCCAGGTATTCTTGCAACAATCCCTCGCTACCCGCTATTTCTTGAAAAAAAAAATTTCTCGTAATACGTGTTTGAATGACGGGCAGATGCTCCGGGATGCTGGCTTTGATGAAGTCATTGCAGAGGACAGAACTGATCAGGTTAATAATTTAATCCACTACATACGTATATCTGTACATGCTATGTTGGTTTCACGCTCTCAACAAGTTGTTACTTGTGCTTCAGTTCAATCAGGTCCTGCGTCGGGAATTAGATGCTGTTGAGAAAGACAAGGATGCCTTTATACATGACTTCTCTGAAGTATTGATTTTTCCCTTATTTTCAGTTTATTCATATCGTTTGACTAGCTTTAATTTAATCTTTTTTTATTCATCTTTAGTGGGCATGGCCTTTTCTTAATGTTGGTTGTGATGCATATATCCAGGACGACTATAATGACATTGTTGATGGATGGAGAGCGAAGCTGATCAGGAGTTCGTCGGGTGAGCAGCGCTGGGGCCTATTCATCGCAAAGAAGTGAAGAATCATGTCTAGTCGAGCCTGTCCATCGCAAAGAAGAAGTGAAGAATCACATCTAATCACAATATCAGCTCTACTTTAATCGTGTTGAATAAATGTCTTGGAACTGTTTATTGCCTTTCAACCTATATTAGGATGGTATAAGCCTGTGGCTGGCATCTATTCTAGATTATCATTAGCATCTGTTATAATTATGATTATTACAATGGTCAGTAGACGATTTTAATAAAAAAACAGGAGTCGCTTTTTTGCTTTCTTTTTTCCTGCTTGGCATGTCATATGATCTAAGACGGCATGATTTTGGAAGTAGATCCAACTGGAAAAAGGTTCTGTTGTTTGGAATCGGGACGCTATTCACATGATCTGCAGTTCTTATTTTGATATATCATATCAAATCGATATCAGGCATGAACGGCGAATGTAAAGGTGAGCAAAATATCCCTTTTGTTAGGTCTCACCTATTTCTCTTGTATGAAGAAAAATATGGACAAGGCTCTTACAACCACCATCTTTAACCGCCCTTCCAATAGAAAATGTGAAAAGAGAAGCATTAACATAGATAATTATACCGCGTGCGCATCCATCCCTATCCTATTTATCTTTCGCTCACCCACTTCAACAGTGAGGTATACATATACATACAGCTGAATTCACTGAAAACACGGAGGGAAACCTATATAATCTATTATCAACATGTCTACACTATTTAAATGGTAAGAAAAACTAATGACTGTAAGCCAATATATTACTTCAACATGTCAATTACATCTTTCCTGGACCTGACGACAACCGGGGAAGCTGAGAGACTCCGCGGCAGCTTTTGCTCCTCGGAAACTAGGACATCTTCCCGCTTTTTGTCTTCAGCTTTCGTAGAATTGACGGAGGTTCCATATATCTGCACTACCAAACTTCCACCTGCCGTAAATCACAAACTAATGCAATCACTTTCTGGTGCTCTTTCTTGTGTTTTTTTTTTAAAAAATTATTTAAATAAACATTTTCATTTCTCTTATGCATTCTTACTACTTTCTTTCCTACCTTTCCCTTCCTTTAAGTTACAGCTTTGTGTAACACTTATACTAAGAAGGATGATATATCCCAAGAATTAGACTATCCTTCCGATCTGCCGTCTGACTAAAGTTTTGGGTTTATGCTGCTTTAGGGGCAATTTGTTGCTCTTCAGTACAACCGCAATATTACCCCACAAATCCTAATCTTTGTATCAGATCTAGACTCAATTAATGCCATTCAACTATCTTTTGGTAAATAAAAACCAGGAGTCCTCTTGGTTTTACTTCTCCACAAGAAAAAAGTACTAACTGAACTTACAAAATACAAGGGTAGCCCCAATCCATCCAGCTGTTCCCCACCTTTCACCAAGGAGAAACCAAGCAAAACCAGCACCCCACAGTGGCTCCAACCCATAAATTACGGCTGTTTCGGTCGCAGAAATATCACGCATAGCAGCAAACTATAATGAGAAAATACATTTCCTATTAGAGATTAACGCTGAAACAAAGTGCCAGTGAGTATTACTACATATGTACTCGTATCAAAGCTAAATGTTTACACAGAGAGCAGTCTAATAAGCTTCATAATTATGATTTCATAAATGTTCCATATTCCAGACAATTTTAAGTCTTTATCATAATGGTGGGGCTGGAACCACGTCCTGTGGAAGTTGCCTGCCAAGGATAAGTGAAGGCTCAAAAAAGCATATTACTCAATCCCAAATTGATGTTAATGCCAGGATATTAGAAACCGTAGTACGTAATCATTCCAGGTCCAATTATATGCAAAATACACTCAGAAAAATGCAAGAATACCTCTACCCATAAGCATAAACCAGTTGAGAATACTCCTGTATATAGGGCAGGTATCCATGGAAAAGTCACAATCCAGTCCCACACCATCGGGAGTGTAAATGACAATTGGTCAAGTTCAACCTCATCAAACCATCCTCCAATCATAACCCACATTGTCGATAGAAAGGCAACAACACAGACCTGAAAAACAATAATATCATTTACTCAAATGTTAGTGACTGAAAAGAATTTCTAATTGTCCATGCCACCTTCAAGTTAACTGTAGAGGGTGTCAATCATGATCAAGAACCATACCTCATATCCAAGAAGTGGCAAGAAGTTCTAAGGGTGTCAATCATGATCAAGAACCATACCTCATATCCAAGAAGTGGCAAGAAGTTCTCTTTCTTTGTGTTTCTTGAAATATGTTCCGTCCGGAGCATATGAATTCCAAAAAATATTGCACTCAAAAAGTTCAAAAGATCTCCAACCTGAAAATGGTTTATGGTGTAACTTATTTTATCTTCATCGGTCACAACTCTGCCACCATAAGAGGGATAGGACAATTTTGTTTTTAAGGGAAATTCCTTCTTCTCAACACTAAGAAATAAGAAACATTAGTTACCATTGACAAATAGTAATACGTAACTTACACATGGAGGAGATCCGCTGCATTCCAGCATAGCAACCCCTATTGCTGACATGAGGACTCCAAACCAGGTACGAACTGGAATAGTTGCACCCAATATGCCATCAAGTAATGGTACAACAATCACCTATCAAACCAGTAAAATTTGTTTTTATATTGCAGTTAATTATGTTTTCCAATCCATCTAAATTTGGGAGAGTTTCAATCAGAAAGAGTATAGAAGCTCTTGGTATGTAAACTTCTGTTTTCATCATGATAGTTTTAAAAACTTGAAAGTTATGTAAGAGCCAATAAGTTGAACATATTCTGGACACCCAATCTGTCATAGTTCATCACACCTATCAACAACACACATTATCCTCATTATAGACTGTAAAACTTACTGTAAACAAGGAAATGAAAGATGCACGCCCAGCATCAGACGTTAGTAATCCAATTGCCTCAATTAGATACCCTAAACTCACCCACAACCCCAATTCTAAGCCTGCATTACGGGTCTGAGCATCATCTCGAGCTCTGAATACAAATGGCAAAAAGGGGATGGCAGAGACAACAAATCGCACAGCTGAGAAGGCAGCAGGGTCCATCATATCTTCAACAGCTTTTACTACTGGGATATTGCTTGCTGAAACATGAAATCAACAGAACTCTGTGAAACTTTTTTAATCTTTGATTAGGCAGTGACAACAAGAAAACGAACATTATTCACCAGGAAAAAAATAATTGCTCAAACATTTTTTCATAATCACATAATTTGGAGTACGTCAAAGATTTAATAGTTTCTTAAAAGCATAACATCAGTAGATATACTTTAGGTGTTCTTTAATCTAGGTCATAAACAGCGTAGATGAGTTAACTGTGAAACGTGTAACATGCATGCCCTGAGCTAACACATGTAAGATATGTCAAGAGATGAACAAGAAAGAAAAGCAGAAAGACGAGGAATTTAACAAGCAAATAGGAATTCAAGAAGCAGTTACTACTTCTTGAATTATTGATAGAAAGCCAATGCTTTGTCCTGTATTAGGGTAGAAGGAACTCGTAAAATGCAGGTGATCCAGTTGGGGGTAGAGAAACCAGTGATGTGAGAAATAGATTAATATAAAAGCTCCGACATACATTACAGGAAGCAAGAAGGCTAAGAGGCAAGAAAACCAGCTGAGTGATCATAAAGAACGCCATCTACTTATTCTCTAGCACCCAATTACGTTGACAAATTCCCAACAATACTTCGAAGTTAGAAACTGAAATAAATTCCATGAATTCCATTTCTTTTTCTCCATTAAGTTCTTCTTTAGCCAAAATGTGAATGTTTGAACGGCCTGAGGAACTACAAGACATAAATCCTTAACCCCATACGTTTATGAAAATGGTATCGAATTCAATTGCAGAGATTACTTTGATCAAAGAAAATTTTCGGTGATGGAGTTTCCTTCTGTAATCTTAGTTCCCCTAAGTTCCAGACAAGTACTCCTGACAGTGGCCCCATCAATTAGGAGTGAAAGTTCTAGATACCGTGAGTCAACGATGAATTCAAATCATTAAATCCTGTGTCCAGTATCAGGGTTGGAGCACTCTTTCAACTTAGGGTATTCTAATCTTGTTCCTGATCCATATATTTGTATGAATGAATGGATAAGATTTAATGTAACAGGTTGAAACTAGTTATTAACTGGAAAGGATCTGATCCCCCCGGTATCATCCATTACCAAAGAAATCACTTATTAACGAACAAACATAGGAATCGAGTACTCTGAAGGAATAAATAAACGAAGAGAAGTACCATAAACAACAGTAATAACATTGAGTAAGAGAACACTTCTAATCTTTTCGGATGCAAACAGAAACTTTCTCCAGAAAGGTCGCTTCTCGACATTAGAAATCAAGCCAATATGACCACTCCTTCGAACAATTGCTTTATCCTTCGTTACAAATGCAACACCAGACCCATCATCGCAACACGCATTGATTGCGGACGACCCATCAATGATTTTTGCACTTTGTGATGTTCTCTTCTTGTTTTTCAGGTATGTTAGATCAGTACAGTGAGAAGTAGAACAAGAGGAGTAAGAAGACGAAGCAGGGTCAGTAGAGAAAATGAAAAGACGAGATCGTTTACAACGTTGCGAGTCAGTGATGATAGAGAAGGAGATAAAGGAGCATGAAACACCAGAAGGAAAGTCTTTTCTAGTCGTAGCAGTAGCAGAACCTGTTCTCCATGTTGCTGGTAATGATGGGTAAGCCATAGCTTCTCTCAGCTAGCCATGAAAGACAGCTCTCGATTGAGGAGAGGCATTAAGAAATTATTGGATTTTTTTCTAACCAAAGAACAAAGAAAAATGAACGGAAAAACTGAGACCAGGGAATGGAAAAGAGAAAGGGACAAGAAAGTTTGGCGATATTTTGGCAAAATATCAATAATTTCTCAGTTCAAACATGCCAAACATGCGAGGCACATGAGACGAGATCTGAGGAGCCAAGTGAACTCGTTGAAGATAATGTTGTAAGCATTGGCTTTAATCGGCGCGAGGAATTTGATGGAAATCGAACGTTTATTTTAAATCATATGATGCGACATTAAAACTTATTTGATACCTAACTCTTTTTCCGCAAATAAGGCAAAGAGGTACCTTCTTATAATAATGTTACTTTTTACAACTAAAATTGAGATTATTCTTATAATCTTTCTCTCAGATAAAGATTAAACTCACCCACAAATGAATTCACAACTCAAGATCTTGTTTGATTTTTTCAATAACCTAAAGGCTCACTCGCTTTAAAATACAACAATGAATACGTCATAAAATCTTTGAAGAACTCTTTTAAATGTTTATATACAGCACCCAAATGTTTCTTAGTATATATATTGTAATAAAAACCATGAACTTATAGTGTTTAAGGGTTGGGTTAAACTAGTTGTTGAAATTAAGAACTAGCTATTACCATTGGCTAGTTCCAATAAATTGGTCAGCTATTGTGACATATTGGTTGGCAGACCAATATGCAGTGTATTAATTAATATTGCTATAAACTCTCGTTACACAATTTTTGATACCTTTAACTAGTATTGTCGATCACTAACATATACATGTCGACTATTACACCTAAAATCATGATTTTAGTGTCTTTAAATACTCAAACTTAATTTTCTTAATGCAAAATTAACTTAAATACTTTTCAAACTATTATCCAAAGAATGTTTAAAGGATCAAGAAGGCTTCTATCGAATCAAAACTTTAATTCCTCTTAATAATTGAAAAGACTTATATAATAAGTTAAGATAATTATGTGTTTATATATGATTTCATTTATAATATTGTTATTTCTTATTCTTCCTCGGTCTTGATTTTGTTCTTCACTTAAAATAAGTTTAACTCTTAACTTTCTCTGGGGTCCTCCTCAGATGTATCTTGATTTGTGCATAATCATTATTGCTTTCATATTTCTTTCATAAAGAACAAATCCATTATAATACTTATATTTTATTATCATCAAAACATGGATTGTGATCTCCCTTGGTTCATTAGTGTTGGACTGAAATGTAACATGTTATTATACAAGCACATAAGGGCTTTAATGCATACACAATGGAGGTTAAGAACAAGCTAATTGTCATAATGCTTGAGATGATTATAAGAGAAATTATAAAGAGATTTAGTAAAAAAAAAAATAAAGGATGGGGAAATGTCATAAGTTCATTTGTCCTAGGATACAAAACATTTGGAGAAGTACAAGTAGCTTACCAGTAATTGAATTTTATACTTTAGCAATAGGAGACTATTTAGAGTGAAGCTTAAGTATTTTTAACATTTTTTTTAGGCAACAACAACTTCACATATAGCAAATGATATTTGAATTGAATTCGTTCTTACCATACTTGTACTATAATTAGACATAATGGTGGCACACTTGAAGAATATGTGGACTTCATATATAACACAGAAAGATTTCAACAAGGATATGCATGCCAAATTTTCCAATCCATAGTGAAAATATATAGCCAATTCCTATGAAGATCATAGTTTTGAAATCCAACTGCTTCAATATAAGAGAAGATTTGGAAGGTGAAAAAAAGTTAAGGACTAAGGAGGTAAGTGAGGAATAAAATCCATATAGGAGTATTTGGAAGGGACTTTAGATCTCATGTAAAAGGTGTAAGTAATATGGTCATAACATAAGGATATTCATGAAGATAGATACCAATTTCGAATAAAACTAGAGTAGCCAATTGATACAAGAACTACTTCAAACACCAAAGAAAAGAAAATAAACAGATTGAAGAAGAATATTATTGTATTATTTAGAAAAAGGAACTATAATTTTATTTTTTATTTTTTGTGGCTAGCTAATTAGAGTAAAATGATAGCTAATGAATGGTAGCAGTTTATATAATTGTTATTAGTTATTTAAGTAAATGGTAATAATATGATATAGCCAATTATGGCTAGTTATTTTTATATATGATACTAATATGATGTAGATGATTGTGGCTATTTGTTTGTATATATGGTACTAAAATTTTGGATAATGAATTGCTAGGTTTTTTGAATAATTAATTTAGGTAATGTTGTCTCTAGATAGCTAATTATGGCTAATCAAGTTTAACTAGCATTGAATAAAATAAGTTTACTTGAATTTGACACCATCACAAGCAAGTTTGACTATAATTAAACAAAAGCATAATTCTCATGTAATGTACCTATGAGGATTTTATCAAGTGAAATGTATAAATCAAGTGAACCAAGTGAAATGCAAGTATTGTTTATTGTTAAGTCACTTCAATATTTTATTACACATTTCAAGTGAAATGCAAAATTTGATCCTATGTGCAATAGAATAATTATAAAACCTTTTCATTTGGTTTTCCAAAAGCCAAGATCACTTAAGATTGTATAATATGCTTAACATATAAAATATAATAAATCATGAATCATAATTTGTTCCTTATTTTGAAGCTTGATATGTTTCTTATTGTTTCTCTAGAATTGTTTCTTAAATTGACTCATCTTAACCACTATAGTAGCATAAGTGTCTGGTCTCTTTTGGTATCCATGGAACATATAGAGAGAACTCTACAACTATTGTAGAGAGGTGACATGGCCAATCCTTACCCTATAGATCTCATAGGTAGTGCACTTATTGAACTATAGTATAACATTAGAGAATATAAAGTGTTGATTGATAAAATCTTATCTTAATATATTATTTGATATTATCTCCTTTGTTCTAGATTTATTTTGGTGCTTAAACATGAAAATTAATATTTGTTTTGTTTTAGGAGATGAAAAGTGGAGATTGCATCAAATTGAGACTTTATTAATGATAATCACAAAGTTTAGATGAAGTGAAGAGATTGCTGCAATAAATAAGGCTAATTACTTAAAGAGTTGGAGTTTAACTAGGAAACTTCTTTCTATCCCTATCATGTAGGAATTTGAATTTGAATTTGTTTTAGATAGACATCTTTGCAAGGTAGAATTGGATTAGGATTAGATCAGGAAAATTGTATAAAAGGGACTTTGATCACAACAGAAAGAAAAGTTCTCATCTTACTTTTCTCTCAACTCTTTGTCTTTCTTCTATTTTTATTATTGGAGAAAAAGTCATGTGCTGTTAAACTCATTTATTCTGATTTAAGAGGATTTGAAACTCTAACTGTAACTTTGTGAGGTTTTGTGTTCTAAACTTTTTATTCATGTTTTAGTTCAAGTATTTCTTATTTTGAATTCTCATTTTCATGAATGATTAATATTGATTAATCTAACAATTGATTATTCTATCGCTATCTATGAATTCAATGATCCGCAATTTTCATGAAGGATTGGTATAAGTAGAAAATAGGTTACTTATGAATTTGCGTATTTAACTTATAATAAATAAGAAAACTAAGTTGAATAATTGTAGCTATCTTGATTATTTAATTTATGGTTAGTCTTTTTTACTAAGCTTATTGCTATCATTTATTTGATATAGAATGCTATCACACCCAATCAATGGATGGTAAGTTTTGGTTTGGATGCTATGTTTGAACCAATTAATTTAGAAAAAATTGAGACTTATTACGACTATCCTAATATGTTTTGGATTAACTATTTGAATTGTAAAAATATTCTTTTTAGACCAATGATCACTGTTACAATTAAATGAGATTTTTCCCTTGAATCGGAGTTACGTATTCTTTAATTTCTCCTTTTAAATTCAGTTGATTTAATTTGATTTCTTATTAATTTTAGTTAATCAATTAATTAACCTGAAACCCCAAATTTATTTTATTACTTGAAATTAAGAAACCAATGTTTAGTTCTTTAAGGATTCGACCTAGTTCCACGACTATTACAAGAAGTTGGAGAATCGGTATTATTTTAAGGGTTTCAACAACCCAATCAAAATTTTGATCCCACAGGGACTACAAGTACTTGTGATTACCTCTTTTGTGTTATCTAACTGGAAAAATAAGATGATGATTTAATTAAAACAAAACTAAAGTTCAACATAAATAATAAACCAAAACATATACAACACTAAGATTAATCAACATCAAATAACTAGCACCTAGGTAATGAATCTCTTAAGATTTCTTAAGTATTAACCCTTTATTATGACATTCAATTGTTGATCATTGGATCGTGAAAATGTCTATCTTATATTAATATCTTACTTAAGACTATTAATACCTAATCCTCAGTTGATTAACTATAATTTCTTTTTAGTTAAAACCCCTAAGATTGCATTAATTAATTAGTGAATTTCATTATTAGGTTTGACCCTAATTTAGAGGATTTATATTGACCTATCTTTAGGTTTGCATGCAACTTCTTCCAATTATGGTAGATTTAACTATAAAAAAGGATTTCTAAATCTTAATTATAAGAAATCATACATCAAAATAATATCCCAGACATATTAATTCAAAAATTAAAACACATAGTTGAATCATAATAAATTAATAATCAAATTATATTAAAAAAAGAATCAAATGACAAAGTCCATCCCGTCTTAGGGTTCATTATACCTAGGCACTAAGCAAGTTTAGTCCACTGAAACTTTTATGGAAGATTGCTCTCTATCGAACCTCTGATGCAATCTTCGTGTTTTTGCTATCTTAAGGTTTAAAAGTGTGTTTGGAACTCTAACTTTGCTTCCTAACTTTGAATAGCCTTCATAATTGCCTTTTTTACTTCATAATTAGGGTTTTTGGAGAGGACACAGTCAGTCACACGATCACGTCCCTTAATCCCTTAAAAAATCATGCATAGACACATGCCTTAGAACTTACATGGTTAGTGGGCGCAATTGTATATATGAATTACAAGGGCATGTCCACCTTCATACAGGTGAAACAACATCTTTAAAGCCTTACACATTTATGGGGATTTACATGATCCCTTACACTATCGTGTACATGACTTATATAGATGTGTGTTTATTAATATGGGGGTATTCCTACAAAATAGCTCCAATCTTTTAGTTTTTTGTCCGTATTTTGCCCTAATTCTTCTCTTTTTAATCTAAGAAGGCAAATAAGACCTACAAACATACTAAGAACTAACTAAGTACCATGAAAACATAAAAACTCTAAAAAAAACAAAACAAAACATACTAAATATGAGAATAAAAATATAGCAAATTAAGCATTTATCAAACATCCTCTCGTTTAAGCTTTTACCAGTCCTAAAAAAAATCATAATCCAAATCATTAAACTTTTATTAACCTCAACCTGTTTATCCACACCCTAAATTATTATATCATATGGACTAAGTTAGCCTACAATTAGACTTCAACTATCCTAGAATAAACTTTCATAAGCCAATATCAATAATAATCACATTGATAATCTTTCTAAAATATAAAACACAGAATTTCATACTCTCATGATTGATTTAGTTAATTCACTCAAAGTGTTTAGAATGGAAAGTATAATTAACAATCAAATCAATACCAAGGAGGATTTTTAATCATAAGCTTACAATAAAATCTAATCTTTATGACTAATAACTAAACTAGAAACAAAAATTAAAAGATCTTTTAAATATAGTGTAATGAGGCTTAAGTAAAGGTATGAAAGAGATAATTAAAAGTTAAAAATGTGAAGGAAATTTACTTAAACAAGATCAAGTAAAACTGGGTTCTTTATAATTTAGGTACGTCAAGCAAAAATTTTAGTTGGCACAAAATAATTCTTCTCACTCTCCAACAAATATGACAACTTTTTTTTTTAATTAGTTGTAATAAATAATTTTCACCACAAACTTTGAAGAGAATATATAATTATAACAATAATAAAGAACTTGAGAAGAAACAAATTTAACAATCACCATATACCAACAATCATAGACACATTAAACATTTTATTTAAAATTATTTAATATGATCCAAGTTTTAAGCAATCAAGTAAATGCAAATCCTTTATACTTCAAACATCATTAAACGTTTTCAACAAAAACAGGGTAATTGGCTATCAATATGGCTATTATCCAAGGAAAGGCTAAGTCTCAAAAGTGGTTACTCTTAAGGATAAAAAGGGTAGGCAATAATCAAAGAAAAATATGCTAAACCAAATGGTCTAGAAATCTAAATGCCTTCATTAATTTATTGCTTGTAGTTTGACAATGTGGTCTCAACATAAACAAAAGAAATGGGTTCTAAACTCATCTAGGTACGCATGATAAACGTATAACAATGAATAATAGAGCATAAACTAATGATATATTGCTCTAAGGCTCAAAAGCTCACAATTAGGCTTCATGTGCATAAATAATGTGCAATTTTCATTTAGATTAACTATTTCAATGACTACTAAAAATATAATAACTTATAAAAGAAAATATAATATAACTTTCACCGTTTTTCATACTAAAATAATAACTTATAAAAGAAAGTCTTAACTTTCACCCTTTTTCATACTAATTTAACTTAATAACCAATAATAACCTAACATGTTTTGGATAGATTTTTAACTAAATTGGGATGTTAGTTTATACAAATAAATAATAAAGATTATAAAAAGCATAAGAAATTTGAAACTTTTCTTTGAAATTTCCATTAACCCCTTCCTCAAAGTTAAAGGTGTACATTATTCCCAATGCATACAATAAAAGCACAGAAAATATAATATCAAAGAAAATATAGTGAGAAGGAGTAATGATTTGGTACTCCTCTAAATAATATTTTATACAATTTCTTAACTTGTTGCAGTTTCCATTTGATATTAAGTACAATGATCTTTATATAAAAGAAACAAAAAGGGGTAAAGAGGCCAGAAGAAAATAAATAAATAACATTGAAATGATAAAGTTAGCAAGGTTAAGAACTCGCTAACTGTTGCGACAAAACAAAACAAAATTATAAATAAAAATAAGAATATATATGAATAATAAAAATGAAAATAAAAGAAATAAATAAACCTTAATTGCGTATCCTAGATTACCTTTGTATCCGTCAGTCATCTGGTGTATTGGGAATATTCATGGTCTCTATGTCCTCAGGTGTTTTAAGATGTTCTAACTGTTGAAAGTTGAGGCAGAGTTGCTGTTTTTTACTATTGAAGGTTGCGGCAAAGCTACTGGTTTGTAAAACAAAAAGACAGAACGACAACAAAAAAAGGGTTGAAAGATAAAAGAGAGAAATCGATTGCAACAGTTGCAGAAAAAGAGCACACCTTTATTAATGACGGCTA
>JANIJH010000006.1:50656167-50670206 GCA_024520975.1 Erythroxylum areolatum | reverse complement strand
ACGTCGTCTTCTTCCATTTGTTTTTACTAAGTGTTATTATATTGGATATCTATATGAAAAAAAATACATAAATGTTACTAACATTACAATATGACAATAGAAAGAAAACTTTCATGATACATTCAATTATTATAAGAAGATAAATTCATTCATAAACATTAGTCATATTAGTAAGATAAATGTTACATTACATTAATCAATAGAAAAAAAACGCTTTCATGATACATTTAATAATCATAATGAAGATACATTCAGTCCTCAACATTTATCACATTAGTAAGATGAATGATACCAACATTACAATAGCCAATAGAAAAAGAATTTTCATGATACATTCAATGATCATAATGAAGATACATTCAGTTATAAACATTAGTCATATTAGTAAGATAAATGTTACCAATATTACAATAACCAATATACAAAGAACTTTCATGATAAATTAATCACATAAATAACATAAATGTTACTGATTGAATTTTTTTTAACTGTGTCAATTATGAATTATCTGTAATTGCATGACGTAGTTGTAGCTAGTACCGATTGATCCTACAAAGATGATAATTACTAGTAATTACCTTTGTCTTATTATTTAGTCTTTGATTTTGTTTTATTTTTAATCAAAGAAAATAAAACTTAAGCAAATAAAATAAAATAAAATAATTAGCAATATTGAATAGAGAAATAAGAAATCACTTAGGGAATTACTTATATTGAGAAATAATGTTTAGGTTTCGAATCCCTTAAAAAAACCTCCCTAAAAAACCTTAACTAGTTGATCTTTTATCATGCAATTTTTTATTAACTATGGGAATGTGGAAATTCCTATGGTATGCTAATAGCTCTCTTGAGTATAATAGCAACTAATCCTAGGTTATCAACCAAATTAGTCAGGTTAAAGTTTATAGGATTGCTTGACTAAATTGTGAATTTTGCTATTAGGTTTGACCCCAATTGAGAGGATTTATGTCATCCTATATATAGGGTTGCAATCGATTCCTTCCAATTATGGTAGATCTATTCATACAAGGATTTCTCAACCTCTATTTTATGATATCAGATTATGAAATAATAATAATTTGGATATATTAGAACATATATTAAACACGTAATCGAATCATAATAGATCAAGCAAATCAATTGCATTAAATAAAAGAATCAAAACATATTAAAGCATAAACATAGGGTTCATCTTACCTAGTTACACATGATAGAAAACAAATTCAAACATAAGTTGAAAGAAAAACAAATAGAAAATGAAGGGTTCATAATTATAAATCTCCCTTTTATCTCTTATTGATTTTTCATCTGAATTCTTCTCTTTTAAGTTTGTGAAGACAATTATAACCTATAAACACACTTGGAGCAAATTAAAACCAAAAATACAATAAAAGTATAAAATATCAAGCAAAAATACATCAAATATGGGATATGAATATGGTTAATTATACATTTATCAGTTTCTAACATTACAATAACACAATAAAAAGTGCACCTTCATGATACCTTCAATCGTCATAATCATGATCTCCAAAATCATCGTTATTAATTGCATTATGATTCAACTCTTCACTGTTATTGTATTCAAAGAAAGTATCATCATTTTCATACAAGTCATCCTTAATATAGTCTTCATCCTTTTTTACAACAAGATTGTCTTATACTTCGATTGCTTCTAGTATATTGGGATCAACATATCTCCTATAGAATGATGATATATCCTCATCGTTAATTTCAAGAACTACATTATTCAGCTATAATTCAATCTCTTGATATACCTCATCATCATCTTCACCCATTGGACCATTTTCCCTTTCACAAAAATATAAAAGATTTTGGTGTTCAAAATTTTGCACAACTTTCCAATTGCTTCCCAATATAATGTTATTGAGATAACATACTTGCTTCACTTGACTTACAGGTATAAATGATTCATTTTCATTCCATATGTTACTAACATTGATGCTATTTATATTGTCATTCACTTTTATTTTAATCATTTTGTCAGCAAGAATAAACCATTTGCACTTAAATAGAACAATCATTTTATGCTTAATGTAATTTAACTCAATTATTTCAGAGATAACACTATAGAAGTCAAATAAAATCATCCCTATGTTATCCCTTTGTCATAACTCTACAATTTTAACTTTTAAGGTGATTGTTATGCTCTTTTATGTGAAATATAACTCCATTAGCAATGCAACCTGTATATTTTTTCCCACACATATGAGGCTTGCATGCAAAATATATAATGCTATTGTAGCTTTTGTATTAAATAAAATAACTATTCCGCAATCCCTTCTTAAGAAAATTAGGTTAAAAATAGAGTTAGTAGCTAGTTGAGAGTTGTGATATAGCTTAATAACTAAGGGCATTCACAATAAAATGCTTTTCTTCATGTCAAAAAGCTAGAATGACACTCTAACCAAGCATGTCAAAAGGCTAGAATGACACCAACCTAGTTAAATAAACAACGTGACCTAGTTGAGTAATTGGGGTACATTCATGACAAGGTGTTTGTCTTTGCGTCAAAAGACTAGGTTAATGTTAAAGAAAATCTTAAAATAAATAGTGTTACTTGTTTGATTGGTTTAAAGCAAGAATTGAATCTTAATTTTATGTTTCAAAAGGTGTTTGATGTGTTTGCGAGTATTGGAAAGAAGGAAATTGAAGGATGAAGAAGATGGAGGTTAAATGAAGAAGGTCAGTAATTGGGGCCATTCACGACAAAAAATTTGTCTTCACATCAAAAGGTTAACAATAACATAATTATAATCCTATATACATAATATTCATATAAGAAACACTTTAAAACACATTTAAATATCTAGCAAAACATAGTACAATTTACACCTATCAGTTGCTTATGGAAATTTTCAATTATGTAATTGTATCATTTGTTAAAAAAAAACTAAAAGTCAATGTTATAATCTCACATAAATTATTTATTTTTTCATACTATTGTATGAATAACTTGCTCATTTTTGAAACCATGATGATAAATTTATTTTATGCATTTCTTCAATGTTAACATCACCTTTGCTTCTAATCTCAACTGTGTGCTCTCTATTTAAAAAGTAAATTGATGTAAGAAAATATAGGTTGAATGCTAAATTTTAATATGAAATAATGAATGAGAAGTAATATAAATACTCTATAAAAATTAAATCCCTCATAGTTATTCAAATGTAAAAATGGCTAATTTCAAGTTTGTTTGTAGTTAACTTCACATATTTCCTATTCTAAGTGGGCTTACTTTCGGGGGAAAACTAACAAGGCTCCATCTTGATCAAAATTAAAGTTATGTTCTTTGATCAAAATTAAAGTTATGTTCTTTGATCAAAATTAAAGTTATGTTCTTCTCTTTTGAATTGTGTCTCCATATTGTTTAAGTACATATAACAAAATTTCAAGCATTCATTCAATACAAAAGCCTCTATAATAGAGCCTTTAGTTTGAGCTTTATTGAGCACGTTACACCTAAGAGAGCCTAAAAACCTAAAAAAGCATAAAATTTTAGCATTTATTACTAAATAATATCAGAAAACAAAAAATATAGAAATGAATACAAATTACCTTTCAATTAGGAACATCCATTGAAATTGAATTGATCTACAAAGTTTTGCCTCGTATGGTAAGTGAATTACCAAATGCAACATAACATTAAAGAATGATGGCAAGAAAACTAGTTCCACAGAATCAAGGTTATGTATTTTTTCCATTTTCTCATATTCTTCTAGTGTTTATGTATTACAATATAATTGCTTAAAAAAAGTCACCCTATTTTGTCAAAGTTGATACATCCTTTAGCAAGTAACCATGTATTCCAACAAGAAGTAATCATTGCAGAAGTACATGAAAATCATAACTTTTCAACTTGGAAACTTTTCCCTCATTATTAGAATTGACACAATAAGCTATATTAAAGGCATAACCATTAGGAAACTTAACTAATTTAAGAAATTGACTAAATGTTTGTTTCTCTTTTTCAGACTCAGTGTAACATAGAGGTGGAATCATGTATGACCCATCATTTCTCATTTTCAAATACAAATCTTTTCTTATATTCATGCCTTTTAACTCTAATCTAGCCTTAATTGTGTCTTTTGATTTACCATTAACCCCATCAAAGTACCTAAAATATTCTCATGAATGTTTTTTAAGAAAAAAGTAATGAATTAAGCCATTAAAGTCAATCAAAATGTACAAACTAAGTTACAAAGAGTTGCTCAGGTGTCTCCAAGGATGAGAACATCTTTAGTATATGACGAAGTTCAAAACTCCTAGAAGTTGGGCAAAATTACAAACTACACATTCCATATCATGCTACAATAGTCAACATTGTGAAATTTGGATTTATATAAGTTGATATAACATCTGATATGTTGAAGTATCTTGTTATTTAATTGTTCCTTGGTTAGGCTTCTATATTAAAAAATGAGAGAATTCCTTTCACCCCATATAACTTTAACAAGGAATGAAAAAACCAAACAGTAGCACCACTTGATTATGATATCAGGATTTTTAATAGTGATGTACTAGGCTTTAATGAAATTCCAATTATCTGGAGCATTGTAAATATAACATTTATGTAATAGTGATCTCCATATAATTGTGATAAATTCACATTGAAAAACAAATGTTTACTACCTTCCTCAACCTTTTTACAACATATACATCAGTTGGGAATGTTGAGATACTTTACGAGCCTGTTAATTGTTGGTAGCTTGTCCTATATATCCAACCATAATGTAAGGGAACCTTAAAGATGTAGGTACTTAAATCAAACAATTTTGGTCCAAGGAATCATGCTAAGATGATTTTAAAGAGATATTCTACAAGATTGATTAGTAAACATATAGTCCTAGTGTGCTTCTAAATGATGCTATCCTTTTCATTATTGAAGCATGTTTGGATAACTTCTTAATAAAGTGATCTTGGAATAGAACACTATCTAAAAATTTATTTATAGATAAGGCTTCAGCTACTATCATGTCCTACCTAATTAAAGATTTGAGAGTTTCCACCTCTTGTAAGTTATGCAAAGGTCCAATAGAAAGCCAATTATCAAACCATAAGCTAATTGTCTTTCCATTTCCATTAAGAGAAACATAGTCATTTCTAAACGACTCTCTCTTTTTCAAAATGGTTTTCAAGGTTGATGCTGAAGATGGGTTAAAATTTAAGCTCTAAATGATCCTATTCTTAATATAGATATCATGAATCCATTTGCATCATAAAGATTATTTGTTAGTCATAAGCCTCTATAATCTTTTGGAAGCATAACAATATTCATCATTTTAAAAGAAATAATACTAAGGTGTCCTTTGTCTTTTGGTAACGTACGTCCTTTTAATGCATTCTAACTCTTCTGAAAGACTCATCGTTTCCTTACCATAGAAATTTGTTACATATCTTATTAATGGATTTGAAGATCTTTGTGGGAAATGCAACGCGAGTGGCCCAAAACACATTAATAGAGTTTAAAACAAAGAAATAAGCTGAGCTCTGTTAGTAGTAGAAAGAGTTCTTGAATGCCAATTTGAAATTTTGCTAGTGATTTTGTCAATCAGGAGGTTGAAGTTCCTTAAAGAGAGATTAAAAGCTAAGATAGGAATGACAAGATATAGCATAGGGAGGATCTATATTTGGAAACCAGTAAAAGCTCTCACACTTTGTTCTTATCTCATGAAATTTTTATAAAGACAGAAACCACTTTAAACGTAGTTGATTTCTAATCGAGAAAGCTTGTTGGATACTTTTAGAGCTTTCATAAAGGTAGAAACAGAAGTGTAATCAGCATTGGAGAGAAGAATGAGATCATCAGCAGAGCCAGGTTTATAATTTGCAGTTTTGTGCATCTTAACTTAAATTTGAAATTCTTTATTCTCTTCACAACCATTTTGAAAGTTCTGTTGAGGACTTCCATTACTAGAGCAAAGAGATAAGGTGAAATAGGATCACTTTGTAGAATTCTTTTGCAACTTATGATAGATTTGCAAGGCTAACCATTGACAATAATCTTAAGGAGGGATTAGTTATGCATTGTGAAATCCATAAGTGAAGGTTTTAGGGAATTCTATAGCACGGAGAATGTTTATGATGAAGTTAATGTTTATTATGAAGTTCTAATCCATACTGTCATAAGCTTTCTTCAGATCAACCTTAAGGAGGCAATTCATGCTACTTCTTTTCTTGAAATAAGTTCCCACTAGCTCTTGCAATAGCAAAATGTTGTCACCAATAATTCTCCTAAATATGTAAACTCCTTTTGTAGGATTATTATAATTGTACAGAACCTTTCAAAATATGTGAACTAAGATCTTGGATGTAATCTTATAAATTGTTTTATAGTAGGAGATAGGTCAAAAATAAGATAATTGCATCTGCTCACCACTTTTGGGAATAAGAGTTATAAAGGTGCCAAAAAGTTACCTTTAACTATGATTTTCAAATTTTCTAGTCAAAAAGGTTATTTTTAGCTATTGAATTTAAAGTTGTAGCAAAAGAAAACATAGCCAAAATTGATATTTGTTATAATCGGAAAAATAAATTAATTGAAGATTGAATTTTTGTTTGTTTTAAAATTTAGAATAATTAGAATAGAACTGAGTTAATGGATTAAGCGACCTCTTAGCAATATATAATTAATTCATGTGTATTGTTAATGCCACATATACTTCTTTGCTAGTTTTGAACAAAACAAAACAGAAGACTTATTTACAAAATTTTGCAAATTAAAAATATTTTTAAAAATTATTAAATAACATGATAGGTCATATTTTTTAGCCTAATATTTTTGTACAGACGGACATCAAATAAGTTTTTGATGTTTCAAGTTTAGCACAAATTAAGCCTTAGTGCATAAACTATAAAAGTCAATAATTAAATTTTAATATTCGACTTTCGTTCAAAGAAGTTTGGAGACGTTGCTAAGTGTTTTAGCTCTCTTATCAATCTCTAAGACTCATTTGAGTTCTTATCTTATTTTTCAAATTTTAGTTTAATATTTAAATCAATAATTTGGCACTAATATTATTCTTTTACAAATATTTCAGAAATAAATATTAGAATTAATTTTTATTTTTTAATTTCTAAAATTTTTTTTTTTTGGTAAATTAGAAGAATTAATAAATGGAACAAAATATGTACAAAGAGTTCACTTACAAGTGCCACAGAAGGCACATCTAGCTAAAATAAAGCAATTAGCCTCAAGACAAACCAAGATAAAACTAAGGGAATTTTGTAGCTGTGGAAGGAGCAATGTACAACCATTCAACATCAGAAACATAATGAACGCTATCAAATAATACCGAAGCATCTATAATCCAAGTGAGAAGCCTAACTAAAATTTCTCAAGCCCAGAAGAAGCAAGCCAAAGAGAGATTGAAGGGAATGCCGTTCAAGAACAACCTTAGCCCCTGGATGGCCAAGGAGAAATCTTTCGCCAAGAAGTGACTATGCTGAACCTCCAAGGGAAGGCATGGCAAGACATGGCCTTTCCAAAGAGAACAGCGCATGTTGTGACCTGGAAATGACTAAGCAATTAACCTGTAAAAGTAAGTGAAGAACCAAACTATAAAATTACCTCCTCTCGGTGTGTAGGCTGAGGAGTTCCCTAATGTGAGAGATTACTCCAAGATACACTCTCTCCTCAGTCATAGCTTCATTCTTGAAAATTCTGGCATTCCGTTCAGTCCATATATGGTAAACTGTGGTGGAAAGCAGAAGAAGAAAGTGAATGATGGCTGATACTCTGGTACAGGAAACAGTTCTATACTAGAAAAGGATAGCTGAGAGGTTAGACTGGTTGAAAGTGGGCAAATTAAATTGGGTGAGGCAATGATCCCAAATAGTTTTAGAGAATGGGCATTCAAAAAATAAGTGATCTATGGATTCATTTGCTGAGAGGCACAGGGAACAGTGATTAGGAATATAGAGGTATGAAAGTTTATTTCGGATTTGAAGCTTTTGCAAGAAAGCAAGCTATAAGGTAAAGGAGCATCGAGGTTTACTGTATTTGGATCATACCAGCTTATACCAAGGAACAGCCAGTAAAGGGGGACGCAATAAATAATAGGCTGACACATTGGTATTCGTCCAAGAACTTATAATAAAATCCACAATTAAATTTTTACTTTAAAACTTTTTTCAGAATAGATTTGAAGCTCCTGCCTATTTTCAGACTGGTCAACTGATGCAAGCAGTTTATTTCTTACGGAGAATAATTTAGTTAAGAAGAGCAATACGAACAGAAATTAAGATTTCTTAGATGACCAAAACCATAAACTGTTGCTTAAGTAACTAAAGGGAATCAACATTTGATTTCAACTAATTAATGTCATTGAGAGGTATCTCTGCAAAGTAACATACGAAGCAGCAAACTTGGGAGACACCTTCAATTGTCGACTCCACCATCATCGTCCTCGTACTCTATCCCATCGTCAGCTGTTGCGTCCTGGTATTGTTGGTACTCAGCAACAAGATCATTCATGTTGCTCTCAGCTTCTGTGAACTCCATTTCATCCATTCCCTCTCCTGTGTACCAATGCAGGAAAGCTTTTCTCCTAAACATGGCGGTGAATTGCTCACTAACCCTCCTGAACATCTCCTGTATAGAAGTCGAATTCCCCACGAATGTTGAAGCCATTGACAATCCTTTTGGTGGGATATCGCAAACACTGGATTTGACATTGTTGGGTATCCATTCAACAAAGTAGGAAGAGTTTTTGTTCTGGACATTCATCATCTGCTCATCCACTTCTTTTGTGCTCATTTTGCCCCTGAACATAGCTGATGCTGTCAAGTAACGACCATGACGAGGGTCAGCTGCACACATCATGTTCTTGGCATCCCACATTTGTTGAGTCAGTTCAGGGACAGTTAGTGCACGGTATTGCTGCGATCCTCTTGATGTCAATGGGGCAAATCCCACCATGAAAAAGTGAAGCCTTGGGAATGGGATCAAGTTCACTGCTAGCTTTCTGAGGTCTGAGTTCAGTTGACCAGGAAAACGTAAGCAGCAGGTTACACCACTCATTGTTGCTGAAATAAGATGATTCAAGTCTCCAACTGAGGAAATGAGAGTAGCAGTTAGTAATCAAATGAGAATTTTATTTAGACATTTAAATGGTATAGTGAGGTTTAATGGAACTTACAGCTCGGGGTAGTAAGCTTGAGAGTTCTGAAGCAGATATCATAGAGAGCTTCATTGTCAAGAACCATACATTCATCAGCATTCTCCACCAGCTGATGAACAGAAAGGGTTGCATTGTAAGGCTCCACAACCGTGTCAGACACCTTTGGCGATGGAAAAACAGAGAAAGTGAGCATCATACGATCTGGGTACTCTTCTCTTATCTTTGATATGAGAAGTGTTCCCATTCCAGACCCAGTTCCACCTCCAAGGGAATGACATACTTGGAATCCTGCATGCCAAAAAACAAGAGGACCAGATACTGAGTCCTCTCTCTCACTCAAGCAATCCAATTTTAGACATGAAAGTTATGCCACAAACCTTGCAAGCAGTCGCAATTCTCAACCTCCTTCCTCACAACATCAAGGACTGAATCAATAAGCTCAGCTCCCTCGGTGTAGTGGCCCTTGGCCCAATTGTTCCCAGCTCCTGACTGCCCGAAAACGAAGTTGTCAGGCCGGAAAATCTGTCCATAAGGTCCGGTTCTAACACTATCCATGGTACCAGGCTCAAGGTCCATAAGAACGGCCCGCGGTACATACCGACCATTACTGGCCTCGTTGTAATAAACGTTCACTCTCTCAAGCTGTGTATCAGAATTTCCAGCATACCTGCCGGTAGGATCAATCCCATGCTCCTCACAGACCACCTCCCAGAACTTGGATCCAATTTGGTTCCCACATTGCCCTCCTTGAATGTGAAGAATTTCACGCATGCTGTTCCAAGTTTTCTTTCCTCAGTCTTCTCCTCCGAGAGTGTGGCTTCCTAGTAGACATTTATAGTTGAGGTTGTAAGGAATTTAGTAATAATTGCTGAGTAGGGGTTTTGGGATGGAGTTGGCCTTCTGATCCGACGGTTGAGGGATGCCCGACTTGTAATGATGTGTGACTTATTTGTCCATTAGTGGCAGGATCTATCTCTAGTGTGAACATTTGCCATTTGTAGATGTTATTTTCATTTGGGCATTGCCGGCCTAACAGGGTTTTACCTAATTGTTACGTTTTTTAAAAAAAATCATGCTACGTATATATGATCCTTTTATTTATATAAATATTTAGTTCACCTGAGCCTGCAAGGAAATGTCAAAGGTACCGCTTCGCCTAGAGACAAAGAGAAGGCCAAAATAGTGTAAAAGACGGTACACTAGGTATGGCTCTTCCTTTCTCTTCTTTTTTTTTTAATGTGAAATGATGACAGATTTGGACTTCCTTTTTGTTTCAAATTAGTAGAATAGAAATTGGTCTTCCGGTAGACTCATGAACAAAAAGAGTTTTGATGCAAGTTAAATAAGCTCCTTTCGCTTAAGTATTGTTGTAGTTTCTTTGTCATTGCCTTTGTTGTTTACTAATTTGCTTCTTATTATTTGTCTTATGCTTTGTTGTGCTTTGACCTGGAAACTTTTTTTTTTCGTCCACAACAACTTATGATTTTTCATTTAAAATTTAAAAAAAATTAAAATGAATTTTCACGTTTTATACATTTAAACTACTTATTAAAATTTAAATAAAGGCTATGTATGTTATATATTCTTTTTAACGTGATTCAATTGTGATAAATGCTGTCACCTGCAACTAAATATAAAATGAAATCAACTTTCTGTAACACAAATTAATGTAGTAGTGAAAAGTAGGGATCGGTCTCACGAAGAATTCAGACGTTAGTAGTTATACAATAAAAGTGGGGTTTTAAATTGTGAATTAAATACAATTTAATTGGAATACGAAATTGAAAAATAACTAATAACAAAACAATGAGAATCTAACAATCAATAGAAATAAATCTTAGATTCCAGTCTCCTTCATTATTGAACTTGCATTGATCATCGACACTAAAAATTATCAATTTATTAGTTAAATATTCGTCCTGGTAAATTTCTTTACCTATTTTTTCTTATGTTAGTTAACCAAAACATGTATTCGAATTAACTCATATTAATCAATAACCTGGATACAATATCATATTTAATTAATTAACAGCTTTACAAATTAAGAAAATCGACGAACTAGACAACATAAATACGATGTATATTTTGCTTAGACAATTATTTTTCCTAGAATCATGTCCCTAACGTAGTAGACAAAAATCCTAGTTGTTACTTTTTATTAAAAGAATTGAACGTCAACCTGTTTAATCTAGTGATTGATTGAATAAAATCACAAACTAGTTACGTACATAACTATAAAATCAAACTCAAATAATAACCCAAAAAAATAATTAATACTTGACTAATAAATCGATTGAAATAAAGAACGAAAGTCTCACAACATTCAGAGTTTAATAACTAGAGTTTCGTAAACCAAGAAATAAAAGTTTAGTTACCCAATATCACAATTTTTCCTAACTCTTTTGACTGTCACGAGCGTTGTTCTTAATTCTGCCGCTAGCCCTCTCTCTTCCTTTCACGCTATTACTCTTCTCTATTTCCCTCACTAATTATCGATGGGACAAATTAAGATTTTGGACCAAGGCACTATTCATGACTCACGCAAACTCTCTTTTTCTGCCGCCCCCACTGCTGTAGCTTGATGTGATGAATAAGAATTGTGTCCACCTTACTATTTACTTAAAAACCTTACAAACCTCACGCCCTTCTTTACGCTGTCGTTTTCTGTTAAGAAAAACTTCTTACCCAGCTATATGTCGTCGTCTTAGTGTAGGACATGTTTACGTGTTGCGTTTCCTGCTTGCTTCTATCATACTACTGTGTTTCATACTCAACTGTATCGTTTTGTGTTTCCTTGGAAGATGTTCCTAGTGTGCACTGCGTTTTGGTCTAAGATTGTTTGCCACTTAAGTCATTGCACAAAGCCATGTCTATCTAGGTTCAACGCCTGGTTCAGCTCTTTTTTTTCCCAAACTGTTTGCAATTCTTTTTATTTGATTCCAAAATGCACCTTGATATAAAACAAGATTAATTTCCATTAAGTATAACTTCAAACTTCAAGAACAAAGAAAATTAACACAAAAAAAGAAAATAAAGACACTAACAAACTCCCCCACACTTAACATTTTGCTCGCCCTTGAGCAAATTAAACACGACCATCAAATTCTATCAATTCATTTTCAAAGAAACCAAGTGCATGCAATCATTCAAACTTTGGCCAATCGAATGTCAAGCTATTACACACATCATGATTAGTTTTCATCAATGCAGATAAAAAAACTCAACTTGTGATACTATCATTAAAAGATAAGCATAAACTCACAATAGATTTTCCTCATAGAATTCACTCACTTCACTCAAGTGTTTATAGGTTGTGTTTCACTCAAAACTCCTTATAGGAAATCACACTACCATAGGCTTACAAATAGACCAATTCTCTTCTACAATGATTACATGCTAAAATAGATCAAAAGGGCTTTATTTGAAGTTGTAATGGGGCTAAAGTTAAGGTGAGTAAAAAGGGGTTTAAGGGGTTCTTCACAAGTAGTCATAAAGCACTAAATATACAAAGGGAGGATAAAATGTATTTATGATAATTGCATGTAAATAACTAACTACTTAACACTTATTATTGTTACTATACTTGATTCTTTTTTTTGTTTTGTTTTGATTTTTAACTAAGGAAACAATAAACAATAATAGCAGCTAAATACAATATGCTCTATGAGTAGAAGTATCAGTAAACATGTCTAAAAAAAAAATATAGTCAAAAGTTCCAAAACTAGCTAACTTAACACTTTATTAAACTTGTAAATAGGTAAGGCTGATGGGGTTTGATATTTTAGAATGAGGTGCTTTCTTTAAGAAACAAAAGGGGTAAAGGCTCAAAGGGGTTTGTAAGGGTAAATAAGATAGGTGGGTCATTTAATTCAAGGGTTAAAAGAAAAAGGGCCTTAATCATTTATATCTAGCATGCATCTAATAGATTCAAACCTGTTCAGAGCAAGTTCTGAAGGTAATCACCTAATGGAATATCATATACATAAAGAAATGAAATGACTTTTGAGTCTTCACGTAGGCTCAATTGAAAATCCATTATGCTTCTATACATTACCTAATCACTCAAGCATTCAATTGGCCTAATTCGACTTCAGGCATGCAGTTCAGTCTCATTCCAACTATTAAGATAGAATTTCATGGTTTAACACACATCACATGCAAATTAAAAGACATAAAAGAAAGAAAAGAAAAAATAAAAATAAAAATGAACAAAAAACAGTAAATTCAAAACATATAGTTACACAAACATTCAATATCCCCCCCTGTTGGACCCCGCTTGCTTCCGGAATCCAACTCTTGCGAAATCATGAAACGTAAGCTTGCTCTGATATCACATCTATTGGACCTCACTTGCGGAGCCCAACTTTGGATGTCTTAAACCTTGACCATCATTGGTTTATCTTCATTCTCATAAAATCCCAATAATTTTCCTCACAATTTGTTCAATTGCGTGCCCACATAAAATTAGTCACCATGCTCAAACTCATTTCTCTTATTTGTGAACAGAATTTGAAAATCTTCAAACAAGAATTTCAATTTGGCTTCTTCAAATAAATCATAGTTCTAAGCCTCTATTTTGTTTTGAAGCAAGAATCATCTCAATCGGAGCTATATAGCTCAAGATATGCTTAAAATTCCAAAGTGTGCTTATACCTCAGTCACGCTCTCTAAACTGACCTCTCAATTTCTTATAATCAAACTTTTTCATATCAAAACCAAAAGCTACCAAATTTTATGGAGAGATAAATACATGTCTTAGAAATCTATCACTTATAAATAAATGTCTTAGAAATCTATCGCTTATATAATCACTTCATTTGGAGGTCGGATGAGCGAGTTATGACCGAAAGAATCTAACATGTTCATAACCTCAATCATGCAGTAACATGTCTTGGC
>JANIJH010000006.1:50641782-50656067 GCA_024520975.1 Erythroxylum areolatum | reverse complement strand
ATCTGTTTCTTGTAGCTTTGAACTCTTCATTCGTGAGGTCTGCGAATTTATTGACCCCTAGCTTGTAAAGCTTGTTCCCAGCAGCATTGAAAGCTTCAATATGCTGCACATTTTTCTTGAATATGTTATAACGCATTTCCTTCTCGCTGCTGTCTTTGTACACACGCCCATAACGACTCATCCACTGCTCGTACCTCTCATACATTGGGTCATCTTGCAAAGTACGCGATGTAGATTCACAAACTAAGGCTATAAGAATGAAGACAAACAGGAAACAGATAGCATGGTGTTGGCTTGTAAACCCCATTTCAAACTCTTGGTAATTAATGAAGCCAAATGTATAGAATGATGAAAATTAGAGGCACATATTCCAGACTACTTCACCAGCATTATATAGGGATTTTTCTCCCTAAATTTTAGTGTAGTTTAATGGTTGCTTTCATGTTTTCGTGGCACAAAAGAACGTTTGAATCCAACACCAAATAAATATTCATGGGATATGAATCAATTCTGCTTAATTTACTAATGCAGACAAGTCGCTGCTATTTTGTCTTTCAAGGACCTGATAAATGCCTTTTGCCTTTTCTCTTTTTCTGCTACAACATTTTATGGTTATATATTATCCGAATTCTTGGCACAATTAATTTGCATAGTTTTTGTCCATCTACTCGAATAATAATCTATTGGGATGCAGAAAGTCTCGTGCGTCCACGGTAGTTTGGAGGGCTTGATCTCTTTCTCAATGTGGAAGAAGATGTCATCTCATCATGCCGTTTCATTTGTTGAAAGAAAATCATATTTATAGAATCAACTAATTTGTAACTAAAGTAGTTGGTATATATTCATCACCAATTTTATTATATAAAATTATATCTTATAATTTATGATAAAATTGATTAATAAGCTAATTGTTATTCAAACTTAGATGGTTAATCACCCACTAAAATAAGAACTACAACGTCAAAATGATGATAATTGTTATTCAAGCTTAAACTCAACCCAGCCCGAGCCGGGCTTAAATGTCACCTCTACTTAGGAACATGCCCGATATTGTCCAAGTAAAATCTCTAAAATTTTTCAAATTCTCATTATCATTTTATGTGATCGGATATAATCACATAATGTGTCCAGGCAGACAAAGGTTTAATTTAAATTAAGCATTAAATACCTAACATGTTATTCATGTTTATGACATTTGTAACAGTATAAACAATATGAATACAGTATGTCTGTCTAATGACTTGAGTATACGTTGGGATTGTGATGAGGTATTTGAATTCTTAGGTAGAATAAGATATTCATTTGCAAGTTATCTCGTCATATCCAACATCCTTTTCTGGATTTATTTCTATGTAGGCAAAATGGTAGATTGAATAACGAGTGATCATGTCTGTCCCAAAATGTTTGCAGTTCTTTTTATTTGGTTTCAAAATACATATTAACATAAAATAAGATTAATTTTTATTAAGTCTAACTTCAAACATCAAAAATAAAGAAAATTAACGCACACAAAAATAAAAGACAAAGACACTAACAAACTCTCCTATACTTAACTTTTTCCTCACCCTCGAACAAATTAAACACGACCATTAAATTTTATCAATTCATTTTCAAAGAAATCAAGCACATGCAATCATTCAAAATTTGGCCAATCGAATGTCAAGTTACTACACACATCATGATTAGTTTTCATCAATGCATATAAACAACTCAACTTATGATAATATCATTCAAAGATAAGCATAAACTCACAATAGATTTTCTTCATGGGATTCACTCATTTCACTCAAGTATTTATAGGTTGGTGCTTCGCTCAAAACTCCCTATAGGAAATCACACTACCATAGGCTTACAAATATACCAATTCTCTTCTACAATGATTACATGCTAAAATAGATTAAAAGGTCTTTGTTTGAGGTTGTAATGGGGCTAAGGTTAAGGTGAGTCAAAAGGGGTTTAATGGGTTCTTCACAAGTAGTCATAAAGGACTATATATACAAAGAGACAACAAAATGTATTTATGAGAATTGCATGTAAATAACTAACTACTCAACACTTATTATTGCTATTATACTTGATTCTTTTCTTCTTATTTTTCTCTTTTTTTAAAACTAACGAAACAATGAACAATAACAACAGCTAAATACAATGTGCTCTATGACTAGAAGTATTTGTAAACTCATCTAAGAAAAAGTATAGCCCAAAGTCCGAAAACTAGCTAACTTAGCATTTTACTAAACTTGTGAATAGGTAAGAATAATGGGGTTTTATGTTTTAGAACGGAGTGTTTTCTTTAAGAAACAAAAGGGGTAAAGGCTCAAAGGGGTTTGTAAGGAAAAATAAGATAGGTGGATCATTTAAGCCAAGAGTTATAAGAAAAAGGGTCTTAATTATTTCTATCTAGCATGCATCTAATAAATTCAAACTGGTTCAAAGTAAATTATGAAAGTAATCACCTAAGGGAGTATCACACACATAAAGAAATGAAATGACTTTTGAATGGAGTCATATAGGCTCAATTCCTCACTTAGGCTCAATTGAAAATCCATTATGCTTCTATATATTAACTAATCACTCAAGCATCAATTTCTGAGTAAGGTTATGTAACTAACTACTTTAATTGATCAACATGATTCACCTTATATTCAATTGGCCTAATTCGACTTCAAGTACGTAATTCAGTCTCATTCCAACTACTAAGATAGAATTTCATGGTTTAACACACATCACATGCAAATTAAAAGACAGAAAAGAAAAAAATCAAAATCAAAATGAGCCAAAAAAATAGTAAATTCAAAATACACAGTCAGACAAACATTTAATGCCCCATTAATCTATATTGTCCTCAATGTACTCACAAAAAGAAAAACACAAGAAAATAAAGATTTAAGAGGCTTCTCTGTTAATGCATCAAGGTGTTGGTAGAAAAAGGCGGTTGAAACTTCTGTTGTTCGAAGAAAGCGAGCTAGTTGTGCTCTAATCTATCCAATTTGCACTCCATGCATTATAGGAGTGCTCACTTACAGAAGGATGTGTTGCAGTGGGCACTGATGGTTGTGAAGTTGTGGTTGTGGAGGTGTTGGTAGTCACGGTTCTTCTTTTTCACCTATTCAGGCAAGGAGCAGGTTGTACAACCGGTCCAAGCGAGGCAAAAGTGTATCCATCAACTTCATTGGCAACTAAAAGTCCCATCCTATATATACACTCACAATCTAATGGTTCCATCTCACAAGCAACTGTGAGGTTAATGTTATCAACATCTAAGACTCCAATATTAACAGCAAGTTGAGTGATATATGAGCCTAAGATTAAAGCTTGATTATGCTTTTTCAATATGGAATGCATTTGAGTGAGCATCCAAAAATCCAAATTAAGTGAGACATCGTTTTTCATGCATCATAAAAAGAAAAATTCAACTTTTGATAGAATACTAGCAGTTTTTCTATAATTAGAAAAATTGTACACCAAAAAACGACGCATGTATTTCAAAGCTGGTTTGCGAAGAAAAGAACTTTTGGAACTGCAATGGTTATACTTCTCAGAATCAACAGTCCATTCTGACCACAGTGCATATGGAACAAATTCAGGCACATAATCACAACAACCATTTAAAAATGCATCACTTTTAGCCATGAATTTTGTCACAAATTTCATTGTTGCACAAAATAAAGCAACAGAAAATGAATGTTATTGGTTCATAAGCCTACAGTCGATCATGCTAGGTGCAAACAAGCTAAAATTTGGATCATTTAATTTGAAAAGAAAAGTGACATAAAATTCCCTAGTCAATTCCACATATGCAAGGTATCGAACATTTATGTAATGTATCCAACCCATATTATCCACATAATGTTTAATTTTAGAACGAATATTCAAAGTTTCCAATATTTCATCATGTATAAACTTATAAGCATTTATATGCTTATCACAAACAATTTTGAAACAATCCTTATCACTTTTTGGTTACAAGCTGGGCTGCGTGTGGTGAGTGTCTTGGAATTGTTTTTGGGACAATTTGTCAAACATTTGGTGGGCATGTTACTGCAAAAGCTAATGAACCAAGGTTGCTGGATATTTCTATCAATGGGAGAAAATTTAACATTGGAAAAATTACTAGAGATGACAACAAATTAGATACATTGAGATGACTCGGACTGGCTTGCAGAAAGAAGGATCATAAGTGGTTTATTTTGGTGGCTATGGAGGGGGCTTGGATGGCGTGAATGATAACATGGGCCAAAAATTAAATTGTCAAATCATGAAACAGTAGATAAGGCAGTAGCGTGAAATAGAGATTGCAAAAGAGAATAGAGGTTTGTGACAAAAGAGAGGAGTGGAAGTGTAGATGTCATTTCCGTGAAAAGAATATTTCGTTTGGCCAAGACGACTTTCAATGGGTTTCAAGAAGAGTAAATAGTAATTTTGTTCAAAGTATTAATCTGTCACATCAAAGTGAACAGTGGCTTGTCAGGGGAGTAGAAGAGAGCTCATAAGAGAGAAATAACAGGGGGTCTTTGGTGGAAATAGCGCATGTCGCTATAAAATTTTTTACAAATTAAAAATAAATCAAGTAAAAAAATAACAAGTTAAATTTTTTAGATAAATAAAAAATGAAACAACTTAAATTAAAATAAATCTTGAGGTGCCTCCTAAAAGCGCTTCTTTAACGTTATATTAGCTAAATAAAACATTAATTGACTTACTTAGAATAAACTGGCTCAACTAGTTCAATTTCTTCCATAGTTTCAACTTATAAATTCTTATAATATGGTTTCAATTGGTGTCCATTAACTTTAAATACTTTTAAAGTGTCTAAACTCTGAATTTCAACTGCACCATGTGAGAAAACATTAGTAACAACAAATGGACCTATCCAACGAGATCATAGTTTACTAGGAAAGAGCTTTAGTTTATAGTGATAAAGAAAGACCTTTTGACCTATGGAAAATTCTTTTCTAGTTAAGATTTTTTCGTGAAAGGCCTTAGTCTTTTCTTTATAGATTTTAGCACTCTTATAAGAATCATTACGTATCTCTTCCAACTCTTACAATTGTAATTTTGATTAATTCGAACCTTAATTAAATCCAAATTGTATTGCTTGATGGCCCAGTAAGCCTTATGTTCCAATTCTACAGGCAAATGACAAGGTTTTCCGAATACTAACCTATATGGCGACATACCAATAGGAGTTTTATATGTTGTCCTGTATGCCCATAGCGCGTCGTCTAAACGTAAACTCCAATCTTTCTTATTAGGATTAATCACTTTCTCCAAAATTGATTTGATTTCCCTGTTAGAAACTTCGGCTTGTCCACTTGTCTAGGGATGGCATACTATTAAAGTTTGATATCTAATGCTATATTTCTTCAGTAAAGCCTCAACAATTCGATTACAAAAATGAGTTTCGCGGTCACTGATTATTGCTTTAGGCACTCCAAACTTGACAAAAATATGAGACTTAATAAAATTAATAACAACTTTAACATTATCAATATGAGTAGCCTTAGCTTTAACCCATTTTGAAACATAATCCATAGCAACGAGAATATATGTCTTACTGAAAGAGGAAGCAAAAGGGCCCATAAAATCAATTCTCCATACATCAAAAATTTCACATACCAGGATATTCGTGAGTGGCATTTGGTCTTTTAGTCCTAAACTACCTGTTCTTTGACATCGATCACAAGTTTAGGCCAAAACAAACCACATTCAAATACCTTATGGGTTGTCCTTCTAAGACCAAAGTTTCCACCATATGCAAAAGAATGGCAAATTTTCATTATAGAAGGGATTTCATCATCAGATACACATCACCTAATAATTTGATCAGAACAATATTTCCACAGATGTGGCTCATCCCATGCATAATTTTTAGCCTCTCTTTTGATTTTATCTTTTTCATCTTGTGATAAAGTATTAGGTAAAGACTTGGTAATCAGAAAATTAACTATGTCAACATACCAAGGTATTATCTGTTGGGTGGCAAATAAATGTTCATTTGGAAATTCATCTTTCAGGTTATTTGAAGTTGTGTCTAGACAGATACGACTAAGATGATCTGCAACCAAATTTTCAGTTCCCTTTTAATCCCGTATCTCCTCATCAAATTCTTGTAGTAGTAGAATCCAACGAATAAGATGTAGCTTTCCTTCCTTTTTGGACAACAAATACTTCAATGTCGCATAATTTGAATAAATTATGACATATATGCCCAATAGATATGAACGGAACTTCTCTAGCTTAAAAACAACTGCCAATAATTTTTTTTCTATTGTTGAATAGTTTTTCTAAGCATCATGGAAGCATAATAAATCACATGCGGCGCTTTGTTCATCCTTTTCCCCATAACAACTCCTAACGCATAGTCATTTGCATCGCATATTATCTCAAATAGGACACTCCAATATGGGGGCTGGATTATTGGAGTAGAAATTAGCTTCTCTTTTAATTCATTGAATGCTTTCCTACATGCTTCGTAACTTGAACTCCACATCTTCTTAAAGTAACTTACATAAAGATTGAGTGGTCTTCAAAAAGTCTTTGATAAAGCGTCGATAGAAACCTACATGTCCAAGAAAAGAATGAACTTCTCCTACACTAACGAGGTAAGGAAGAGATTTAATAATTTCTCTCTTAGTCTTATCAACCTCAATTCCCTTAGAAGACACTATATGTCCTAAGATGATCCCTTGATCAACCATAAAATGAAAATTTTCATAATTCAAAATCAAGTTATTTTCAATGCAACGTTTCAAAAAAATTTCAAGGTTAATCAAGCAAGTATCAAAAGACTCACCATAAACTGTAAAGTCATCCATAAAAACTTCAATACAGACATCCACATAATCATATAAAATACTTATCATACACCTTTAGAACGTGGCGGGTGCATTACATAGTCCAAATGGCATTCTTCGACAGGCAAAGGTGCCAAAAGGACATGTGAAAGCCATTTTGACTTGGTCCTCTGGTGCAACAGAAATTTGATGATAACCTGAATAACTATCTAAACAATAATAATGAGTTTTCCCTGCAAGTTTTTCAAGCATCTAGTCAATAAAAGGAAGTAGAAAATGATCTTTATTAGTAACAGAATTTAACTTCCTATAATCTATATAAACCTGCACCAATTTACCTGAAGTGTTCTTTATTATGGTTACTCCAGTTTTCTTAGGAACCACCTATACTTACCCATTTACTGCCTAAAATTGGATAGATTATCCTAACATCGATGAGCTTCAGAATCTTCTTCTTGACTACCTCCATCATTGGTGGGTTCAATCTTCATTGGGGGTTGTCTTATTTCTTTAGCTCCATCTTCTAATAGAATTCGATGTATCCAAATTGATGGGCTAATCCCCTTCAAATCAGCCACAGTCCATCCAAAAGCATCTTTGTAATTTTTCAACATGCCTAATAATTGTGTTTCCTGCAAAAATATTAGTCTGCTCGAAATAATAACAAGAAGAGTTTCAGGCTCACCTAAATACACATATTTCAAGTTACCTAGAAGAGCCTTCAACTCCAATTTTTGTGGTTGTATAAGAGATGGAAACAACTTCAAATTATTTCTATTTAGCTCCAGAAAACATACCTGTTCCTCCAATTATTTGTTCCGCTCTAAAATCTAGATAATAGTACCCAGCTCCTCAGGAATGGCAAGATAATTAGCTAGTGTTTTTCCTTCCTAAATATCCAAGCTATTTTCTAATGCAGTCTATAATTTATTTGGTCCATCTAAACAAAATGTTTCCTGTACTAAAGTATCAAGAAAACTAACAGAAGTAAAAGATCAATCATCGTTAGGAAATTTCATGGCATCATAAATATTAGAGTTAATCACATCACCATCAAACTCTATAGTTAAAGACCCATCATAGACATCAATTTTTGTTCTAGAGGTTTTAAAAAATGGTCTTCCTAATAAAATTGGGATTAAAGTGGATTAATCTTCATTACCCATCTGTAAGACATAAAAATCAACAAGAAAAATCATATTATCAATGAACTAGGACATCCTCAAGAAAGGCATTAGATCGATCAGCAAGTTGGATTATGACACCAGTTTCTTTCAGAGGCCCCATATTCAAAGATTCATAAATAGATTGATGCATAACATTAATCGATGCACCTAAATCCAATAATGCTTTCTAAATTTTCAGATTACCTATTTTACAAGTGATTGTGAACATACCTGGATTTAGACACTTAGGAGGTAACTGCTTTTGAAGTATAGCAGAAACATTCTCACCCAATCGCACCTTTTCATTACCATTTAACTTTCTCTTTGAGGTACAGAGTTCCTTAAGAAATTTAGCATAACGAGGAATTTGTTTAATAGCATCAAATAAAGGAATATTGACCTGTACCTTGCGAAAAGTTTCCATAATTTCTTTCACTTGCTCCTCCTTCTTCTGCTTGGCAAAATGACTAATAAAAGGAGGTTGTACACTGAACTTAGGGGTGACAATGCAAGAATCACCCTCGTTTTTCTGTTGACTATTTTGGAACTTCTTTCTCTACTTCTTCTTCAACCTCTCACTTAGAAACCTTCAGGGTAGGTTCCTTTAACTCTTTATCACTTCGAAGTGTGACAACACAAGCACTCTTCTTTGGATTCACCTCAAGTTGTGAAGGGAGCTTTCCTAAATTTTGTGCCTCTTATCTATTGATGAAAATCACCATTTGGCTCATTTGAGTCTCAAGATTTTGTATGTTGGCTTGCGTATCTTGTTGAAATTTCAAGTTGTCTTGTTGAAAGTTCATAGTATTCGTGGCTAAAGTTTTGACTATGTCCTCCAAAGAATTATTTTCACTAGAGCTTTATCCCATTTGCTATTGTTGTCTAGGCATAGAAGGCTATTTATATGACTAAAAATTAGAACTTACTTGTTGTCCATGATTGTTGCCATAACGAAGATTTGGATGATCTCGCCAACCCAGATTATATGTATTTGAAATCATACTTCCTTTGAGTCCTAAATAACCACCCATTGCCTTGGTTTCTTCAACTTGGTCTTCTTGTAGAGTGGGACACGTATCTATGGGATGGCCAACCATAGAATAAATACCACAAGTCTTAACTTCATCTTTCCTAGATACCACAAGTTGACACACCAAAGAAGTCAAATCATCTAATCTTCTTTCCAACGATGAAACTCCTATCTCATTAATATGTCTTGAACTATAAGCATTTCAAGCTCCAAATTGTAGAGAATTAGAAGCCATAATTTAGATCAAATCTAATGCAACTGCTAGGGTTTTATCAACTAGAGCTCCTCCACTTGCAGTATCTACCATACTCCTCTCAGTTGGTAAAAGACCTTCATAAAAATATTAAATCAACAGTTGATCATTGATTTGAAGATGGGGACAGCTT
Source organism: Erythroxylum areolatum (assembly GCA_024520975.1). Lineage (NCBI taxonomy): Eukaryota > Viridiplantae > Streptophyta > Magnoliopsida > Malpighiales > Erythroxylaceae > Erythroxylum > Erythroxylum areolatum. Next base: position 50,646,688 of record JANIJH010000006.1, on the reverse strand, counting down.
GCACACAGTTTTTTAAATCTCTCCCAATGTTCATATAATGACTCCCTGGTGTTTTGTCGATGCCACAAATTTCTTTTCTAATATTGGTGGCCCTAGAAGATGGGAAAAACTTCTCTAGAAATAGCTTCTTCATCTCTAACCATGTTGTAATGCTTCCAATAGGTAAATAATACAACCAATCTTCGGCATCATCCTTCAAAGAAAAGGAAAAAGCCCTCAGTTTTGTTTGCTCTTCAATGAAATTAGTAGGCTTCATCCCCAAGCAAACAACATCAAATTCCTTCAAGTGATTATAAGGATCTTCTCCCAATGTTCCTTGAAAAGTGAGTAACAAGTGAATCGGTCTCGACTTCAACTCAAAAGTGTTATTATCACCCAAATTCGAAAAATTAATGTAGTGAGGCTGTCGATCCTCAACTGGAGCAGCCAGTTGGCGTAAAATGCAATTTGCAACCATGTTCGTTTCTCTCTTTCATTCTTCTCTTAGTACTTATTGTCTTTCTTTCATCTGCTTTCTTAATGCCTTTGTTGTTTTCTCCATTTTAGGATTGTACTGCAAATTTTTATATTGATTCGAACATATAACGTACATAAACCATCAAAAAATCGCTGACAATGGCGCCAAAATTTGGTAAATGTTGTCGCCTGCAACCAAATATAAAAAGAAACCAACTTCCTACAACACAAATTAATATATTAGTGGAAAGTAGGGATCGTTCTCACGAAAAATTTAGACGTTAGTAGTTACGCAATAAAAATGGGGTTTTAAATTGTGAATTAAACATAATTTAATTGGAATATGAATTAAAAAATAACTAATAGCAAAATCATAAGAATTTAACAATCAATAGGAATAAATCTTGGTTTTTGGTCTCCTTCATTATTGAACTTGTGTTGATCATCGACACTAAAATAATCAATTTATTGGTTAAACATTCATCGTGATAAATTTCTTTACCTATTTTCTCTTATGTTTAGTAACCCTTATTAATCAATAACCTAGATACGATCTCAAATTTAATTAATTCATAGTTTTACGAATCAAGAAAATCGACAAATTAGACAACATACATATGATGTAAATTTAGCCTAGACAATTATTTTTTCTAGAATCATGTCCTAACGTAATAGACAAAAATCCTAGTCACTACTTTTGATTAAAAGAATTGAACATCAACCTATTTAATCTAGCAATTGAATTGAATAAAATCATAAACTAGTTGTGCAGCTAACTGTAAAATCAAACAATCAAATAATAACCCAAAAAAATAATTAATACTTGACTAATAAATCTATTCAAATAAAGAACAAAAGTCTTACAATATTTAGAGTTCAATAACTAGGATTCTGTAAACTAAGAACTAAGAGTTTAGTTACCCAACATCATAATTTTTCCTAACTTTGGGACTGTCACAGGCGTTCTTGTTGCTTGATTTTCTCTTCTTCTGTTGGGTGTTATTCTTCTCTATGGGCGTGTTCTTCTCCTTTTTTCAATTCTTGAGCCTCCATTCCTCTTGTTTCTGCCTCAAGCTTTCTGTTTTCTTCTCTTCATTACTGTAACTTTGATGGGATAATTAAACCTTGGGTCCAATTTACCATTCACACTCCCCTTAATAACCCCACGCTTCTGCTACATCTGTTTTTCTTTCCTTTAGGCTGTACATTTTGGTGCGTTGTGTTTTCATCCATGCTACCACTTCACGCTACTCTTTTATTTCTTCTTATTTACGCTTCTTTAATTAAAATTCTAACGCTATCTCCTGATGCACTACGTTTTATGCTGATCTGCTCACCTAGGTATCACTGCATGAGGCCAGGTTTAGTTAGGTTCAATGCCTGGTTCGGCTTTTTTCTTGTCCCAAAATGTTTGTAGTTCTTTCTATTTGGTTCCAAAATATACTTTGACATAAAATAAGATTAATTTTCATTAAATATAACTTCAAACCTCAAAAGCAAAGAAAATTAACACTCAAAAAGATAGAAAATAAAGATATTAACAATATCTTTTCCCACATTTCTATTCTAGATTTTTTTAAATAGACATAATGGAATATCAAATAGCACATGATCACACCTTATCCAATGTTCTTTTCGATGGTCAAGAAGCTAAAGTTATTAGCCAAGCCTCACCCTAAACCCTATAGCATCACATTAGATTATAGCCATTAGTGATATCCTTGTCACAAAAAGGTGTAAGGTGTCATTTGCTACTAGAAAATACTCTAATGAGCATTATTGTGATGTTATCGATATGGATGTATGTCAAATTTTATTAGATAGACCACAATAATATGATATGGATGCGTATCGCTCTAATAGGGAGAATATTTATCAATTTTTGAAAAATGGTGTGAAGTATAAGTTAATACCTATAGGTGAAAAGAGAGTGGTGAAACCTAGTAGAACAAAGTAGACATTGTTAGAATCGAAAAATGATAGAGTAAGTTTTGTGAATGAGGTGAAAAAACAAAGGAGGTATAATTGTTGATAGAAAAAGGGAAAGAAGAGAGTGAAAAGAGAAAATATGAGATTTCTTTAAAATTACAGCCAATTTTTAAAGAATTTGGCGTTATAATACCAAATGAGTTACCTAATGGATTGCCTTCTATAAAAGATATCTAACACCATATTGATTTGGTTCCTGGGGCTAGTTTACCTAACTTACCTCTCTACTATATGTGTCTAAAGGAGAATGAGATCTTGAGGGAGAAAGTACAAGAATTGATTAGGAAGGGGCATAACAGAGAGAGTAAACCCATGTACAGTTCTTGCTTTACTTACAACTAAGAAAGAAGGTAACTAGAGGATGTATGTTGATTGTTGAGCCATTAATAAGATTATTATTGGATATAAATTTTATATCCCAAGGTTAGGTGATATGCTAGATCAATTAAGTGGGGCAATAATCTTTTCTACTATTAATCTTATTAATGATTACTATCAAATCTGAATTAAGCTAGGAGATAAGTGGAAAACTGCATTTAAGACTAGAGATAAGTTGTATGAATGGTTAATGATGCTTTTTGGGTTAAATAATGCTTATAAGACTTTTGTGGGGTTGATGAATCAAGTGCTTAAACCTTGTTTAGGTTAGTCTGTAGTTATGTATTTTGATAATATACTTATCTATAACAAGTCAAAAGAGGAGTACTTAGATCACTTGTACAATGTATTTGGTATCTCAATGGAAAACAAATTGTATGCTAATTTAAATAAGCTCACTTTTATGTCTGAAAATTTGTTGTTCCTTGGTTTTGTTACGTGGAAAGATGGAGTGAGAGTCGATGAAGAGAAAGTAAGAGCTATTAGGGAGTGGCCTATACCTAAGATTTTGGGGGGGAATGTAAGGAGTTTTCATAGGTTAGCAATATTTTATAGGAAATTCATCTATAATTTTAGTAGCATTGTGGCTCTTATTACTGAGTGTCTCAAGAAGGAAAAGTTTAAATCGGAAGAAGAACAAGAGCAGAGTTTTGCAATCATTAAGAAAAAATTATGTACTATATATGTCTTAGCTTTACTAGGTTTTGATAAGTTATTTGAAGAAAAATGTGATGCTAGTGGAGTTTGAAGATGTGTTAACATTATTTAATTAGAAAAGAGTTTATTTTGAAGATTAATCATGAAGCTTTGAAGTATTTGGGAATTCAAACGCAATTGAGAACAAAGACGCATGCTAGATGGTTAGTTATTTCTAATAAATTCTTTTATAAATTTATGCAAAAGACAGGGAAGAATAACGTGGTTACTGATGCATTAAGTAAAAAGGTAGTTATATTGAAGACCTAGAGTATTTAAATAAGGAGCTATATGAGAGTGATAGATATTTTGGAGATATATGGGACTTGTATTTGCTGAAAAAGTCTTATGATGATTTCCATATGCATGATGGGTTTTTTATGAAAGGAAATCAACTTTGTCACCTTCACTCAAGAAGAAGGTGATTAGAGATTTGCATGGAGGAGGCTTAGTTGGTCACCTTAGTAGAAAATAAGATTCTTGAAAAGGTGAGAAGAGATACTATTGGCTGAAAATGATGAGAGACATTGTTATTATTGTAGAGAGGAGCCAAGTTTATGAAGCTTATAAGGGACATACATCAAATGTTGGTTTATACATGCCATTATCAGTTCCTAATACTATTTGAGGAGGAGTTATCTATGTATTTCATGTTGGGACTTCTAAAAACGCAATGATAGATTCTATCTTTATAGTTATGGATAGGTTTCTAAAGTAACACATTTTATCCTTTATAAGAAGATGTCGAATGTTATAGCAGTTTCCAAGCTATTCTTTAGATAAGTGATGCTACTTCATAATGTTCCTAAATCTATTACTTTTGATTGTGACACTAAGTTTTTTAATCACTTTTGGAGGACCTTATGAAAGTTATTTGATTCTTCTCTTAAGTATAGAAACGCTACACACCCATAAATCACGGCTAAACAGAGGTGATGAATATGACTTTGAGTAATTTGGTAAGATGCATATGTTATGACAAACTCAAAAGTTAGGATTTCTTGATTGCATAGGCCGAATTTGCCTACAACAATATAGTTCATAATGTCATTGGTCGATCACCATTTTTTGTGGTTTACAGGAAGTTACATAAAAAGGCACAATAGATTCAGGTGGAGGTGAAGAAGAAGATTGAAAGTGCTAATAAGAAGAACAAGCACTACAAGAAATTGTATTTTTAGTGAAAGTAAAAGTTGTCACTAAAACCACTAATATTAGTCACTATTATTGATAGTGTCCAATTTTTGAAGTCGTCACCTACCGTCACAAATACCTCCGTCACTAATAATATAGTGACTAATTTAAGATATGGTCACAATTATGCAACACTCTTGTGACACAAATACTGACACTAAAACTTGTGAAATTTGTGACAAAACTATATGGT
>JANIJH010000006.1:50581422-50594474 GCA_024520975.1 Erythroxylum areolatum | reverse complement strand
TTACCTTGAATCTTCACCCAACAAAGGATTTTCTTGGCTCTAATGGAAGCTTGAACCTTCCTCTCTCTTTTTCCTTCTTGAATAACTTCAAAAATCACATTTGAAGACTTAGAAAAATTAACCCTAGCTTAGCCCCTTTTTCCTTCTCTTCTTTTCTCCCACACGACACTCTCTCTCCCTCTTTCTCTATATTTTCGTCTTTGCTTCTTTAAAATGAAAGACAACTCATTTCTCTTGCCTTTTATACCACTAATGCTTGCACAAAGTCTATTTTGTCCTTACTCAAAAGCTTATGTTCTTTCTTCGTTAAGTAACATGTCTAAAATGCCCTTAATGCAACTTACCACTTCTAACACTTCAATTTATTCTCTTATGTCACACAACCTTATTAACATTAACATGTTAATTAATTTCCAACACACACAAGTCTATCAAGACCTCAAAAATTAATGTAATCATGCTTAATCAAATAAAAAAGATTCAGGGGGCAACAACTATGATAGAGAAGTAGGTATTTATACTTTATGTATTATTATTTTTTTCCTAGTTGGTTTATGTAATTATGTTTTAATTATGATTTAAAGTTATGAACCTAAGGAAAAGTATGAGGACTAGGCAGATTATTTGTGCGACATAGCTAGAGAAATATATTTTAAAGAACCACTAAATAGAAATACCTTAATATTTCTAGTTAGTTTTTGACATTTGATATTATTTTTATTATAATTTAAAGATTTGTTGACTTATATGCTTAATGAGTTTGATTAGATTAAATTGTATATGGATGGTTGTTAGTTGCCTAGTTATACATGTGTGTGTGTGTATTTGTGCCTGGACAAAGGGTATAGATACTTTAAATTAATTATTATTTTAACCTAAATAATTAATTGGGTATGATATGTAAGTGAATCTCAAGTCCTTAACATTTGTTTATTTTTTTCTTTGAATTAGTAGATTGTTAGTTTAATTATCTTCAATCAACTCTCCTTATTTTATTTAGTTTTCGTATTTAACTAAGATTAATAGATTTAGAACTAGTTTTATACGGAAACAAGACTCAAGATATCTCTTATTTAGACGATTGACTTTAATACGCTTGTGGATATGAAGAATAGATCAAATGGATCTTTAGTATTATTTAGAAAGCATGCAATATTTCAAGAATCATGTATGCACGGATGCTAAGGCTTTTGCTCGTATAGTAATAAAATAGTGGAGTAGGTATTTATACTTTTATTTTCTTTATATTCTCTTTTTCTAGTTAACGTATGTTATTATGTTCCAATTGCGATTAAAAGTGATGAGCCTACGGAATAGTACGAGGACTAGGCAAATAATTAGTAAGACATAGAAAAAATATTTTAAAGAGAAATGAACGATGTGGAAATAAGGATAAGATGGGATTTATTGTTGTTTAAATAAATCAATTTCAGATAGATTAGTTTGAATTTGTGTACTCATCTTTGAAGTTTATTTGTACTTACAAGTATCATGGCATAATGAATAAACATGTGTGACTAATTTTCTTCCTGCTGACTAAATATGTCAATCGTGAGTATTCATCTTTATCTTAGGCGTTTTCACAATAATCGTACAAATTGGAGCCCTAGGTGTATATGATCAGAAAAAGACGAAGAAAAGAAGTCTGTATTAACACTAAGAAAGAGCATCTCTAATACAAACTTAAGCAAAATTTAGAAAGAGCATTTCTACTTGAAAACTCTTAATATATTCTACCAAAATTTCGTCAAGCAGAGGTGAACATATATCGAAACTCATATAAAGCTCCTGGTATATTATGGATGTAATATCAGCTACTACTTAAGTGAGTAGTATTCCCTGAGCGCCACTGTTATAGTGTGGTCGTAATAGAAACATGTATGTAGCAATAATGAAGTAATAATGAAACGGAGATCAAACAGGGACCCATGGGGGGCCAAGAAGGGAGAATTGAATCATTCCATCATGATGACCCCATAACCTGATCAGGCTAATAAGTAGTGCCTGTGATACTATGGGCCAGGACCCTACGAGGGAAGATGAATTGGAAGAGAGGACAAGTAGATAGGCATTTGGGAAGAGCAGCGGTAGATTCCAAAATTGTGACACAGTAACTGTGATAGCACGTAAAAGTGTAACAACATCATTCTACCATTCACACACACATAAATACAACATACTATAACGCAAAATAGGACAATACCAGCACATGAGTACTTTACATGGCACCTTGTAAGAAAGAGGCATATTGGAAATAATTCACAACAAAAAGGCAAGGGTAGAGTAGGGATTTTATAGCATGGTCATGGGAGTCTGAGCAACTAATACTATATAGGTGTCCGTACGGGAACCCACGTATCTGTGGGGAAAAAAAAAAGAAAAGGAAAAAGAGGGAATGTTGACAAAGAAAAGGGTAAGGGAGCAGAGGGACGAGAGGGGCAGTTCGGATTGAGAATAAGTGTGAAAGGCACGAGACGGACATGAGAAGGCCTAAAAATAAATGAGAAGGGTAAAGAAGAGAGTGATGAGGCTTATGATAGGCCTCATGATCGTCACGTCGTTTTTCATTTGCTACTCCCAATATCTTCCTCCCAGAATTCCACGCTTCTCCCTCTCAACTTTTTTTAACTTTTGTCCTCTGCGACCACTACTACTACTTCTCTCAAAATTGGCCTAGTCAACCTCATGTCTTTGCTCTCTCTTCGCTTCATGTCTTTGCTCTCTCTTCGCTTTTCTTGTTCCTTACTAAACCAACACATACACCCTGTAATCTATCCCTTTCTCTATCTACATTGCAGTGGAATGATCCATCCCCATCTCAATCTCAAATCAAATGCTACTACTGTTTCATCTCTCAGCTACCAACACCTTTATTATTAAGCATCAGTTTTATGCTATATATGACCATCATCTATTACCCTATGTTATAAAGGTAGGGACTTGCCATTTTCAACCACCTCCATACTATTCCCTTGCATGCTCTCCATTCCTGTTCCTTCTATCACCTCATCTCACATTTCCCTCCAAGGTAAAAGGAGATATAGATTGAAAAAGAGACTACAAGATCTTTCAAACAACCTCCCTTTACTTCTCTTTCTTGTTTTATTATTCGTTTCTGCTACATGCTCTAACACCCTATGCTCGTCCTCTTTTCATATCATCACTTTTACATTCAGACCTCAGACTCAAACAAAATCCTTTTCCTGTCATAGTCAGAAGTAGAGAGCTACATCATTACTCGTATCAAAATGTGGACGATGGGCTATAGCGACGGTGCCGAGTTCAACATGTCTGATAACTTCCATGGCAGGAAGCTTAGGCCTCTCATGCCAAGGCCAATGCCTTCTACCAACAACACTCACACACCATCTTCTAGCCCTTCTCGGGTCGGCCGTCTTCATGGCACTGATTTCTTATCACTAAATCAACAACTGGGTATGCATGTTTCTTATTTATCTCCCTGTTAAGGATTGAGTTCCTATGAACCTATCTCAAGATTGCATTTTGCTTTTGACGTCACTCATGTTGCAGCAACAGTGTCTGATCAAGGGAAAAAAGACTATAACACACAACCAGTGGTCGTGAGCTCGAGATGGAATCCAACACCAGAGCAGCTCAGAACCCTTGAAGAATTATACAGACGAGGGATAAGAACTCCATCAGCTGATGAGATTCAACACATAACTGCGCAACTTCGAAGATACGGAAAAATTGAAGGTAAGAATGTTTTCTACTGGTTCCAAAATCACAAAGCGCGAGAGAGGCAGAAACGTCGCCGTCAGATGGAATCTGGTCCTGATGATCAGCAACAACGCAATGACAATATTGAAATCATGGAAAGGAAAGAATTAGGTAAGCAACAAAACCCTTTTTCTAGTACCGTAGCTTACTTATTCCAAATCTTTGCCTCGAAAAAGAGAAAGGTGTTTTGTTATGTGTAGCTTTTTACAATTATTCCATTTTGTTGTTAGTTAGACATGTTTGATGTATTGCTTTTTAGCGCTACATTTGTTTGTTTTAGGAATGTAAAGTTGCATTCTTTTTGTTTTTCTTTTTGTCTACAGGGGCAAGTAGGACAGGCTATGAAGGTGAACAGACCAAGAACTGGGCACCCTCTACAAACTGCAGTACATTAGCAGAGGTCCATTCTTTGTCTTTCTCAATAGACCAAGGCCCCCCCCTTTCCGACCTCAGATTCCCATATATGTTTTTTTTTTTAATGTAATCCCCAAAAAATATCGGTAAAAAAAAACCAATTAACCTTTGATAACGAGCTTATGATTACCAAGGTCAAATCTTTTTTTAAGGTTATGAAGCAAAAATAAAAAAGTTAATACATGCAGGGAAGAGAGGAGAAGCTACGAAAGCTTTATTGGTTGGGAAATGAAAAGGGTTTAAAAGCTGCTTTCCTTCCTTTCTGTCGGGTCTGTTGTTTGTAAAACTTGCTGGATCTCTTTGGGTCCTGCGCTCAGTGTTTGTGCTATATGGGCACCCCATGTATTCCCATGAAAATGAAATAGAGGCACCTTCTATGTGAAAAGGCAAGAATAACCCTGATAATGCACAGCTCAAAAAAATAGAGCTTGTAAATGCCAGCTAGTTGCTTGATTACTCTAGTCATTTCACAAAATGAAGAGTGGCCTAATGTGTAAGAAAATTAGGATCATTCAATTCATATTTTGATTACTTTGCATGGGTGATTAATAAATTCCAGGAATCTGCTTTAATACAAAGGGCAACAAAAGCAGGAGTAGTTGCAGAATGTAGATCAGCAGAGGGGCGGATCCAGTTAGATGGAGAATCCCAGCAAAGGAAGAGCTTTATTGAAAGGAATGCCACGTGGCAGATGATGCAGTTTCCTTGTCCATATCTTACCACCCACCACCACATAAACACTACCACTAGTATAACAGCAACCACTCCTACTCCTACTATTACTACAACGGCAACCCCAGCAGCAAGAACACAAGCACCAACAATAAGAACAATGGACCAAAACCTCATTAAGGCTAATGACTTCAACATCTTTATAGCACCTTACGGAGAATATGGGCATGGCTATATGCAGTTCAATAACAGTATTGCAATCAATGAAGAAAATGGTTTTTGTGATGAGTCTCAAACCCTTCAACTCTTTCCTCTTCACAGCTGCTTTGATGATGTTAGTGACATCAGTGACGAGAAAGAGACTGAGATGCCACTTTCTGCAGCCATGAATGCCAACTTGGCTCCTCACCAGTTTTTTGAGTTCCTTCCATTGAAGAATTAATTGACATTTTCCTTTATTATATGAACTCATTGCTCTGTATGTAGGGTGATGGGTTGGCTTCGGATTTTGTACCTTGTTGGAAGTTGGGATCTTTTATCTGGTGTAGTTGGTGTTAAATTACACGGAATTGGTGCAGTGGTCCACTGCGGCTATGAAAGAATGGGATTTTCCTTAAAATGCACATGGACCATGTTGGTTGGATCAATGAAACTACATTTAAGAGAATTTCAAAAAGGCTAATGTTGACAGGTTTAGGCAACTGAATACGCGTGTGGTTAGTTTGTGAATAAGAGAAAGTAAGTTGTGTTCTCCAACGAAGAGATCTAAAATAGAACTGGATGTGAAAGTTTGATGTTGAAACTAGGGATCTAAAACGGGAATTTTCTTTGGAATTGACTTTGATGTTGAAGTGACAATGGATTTAGTTTAGAGAGTATTTTTGTTCTTGGGTGGCAAATTTAGCATATTTTATGGCTGCATCTGGTATTATTACACTAAAACCAACTTCAAATTCTAAGATGAGGAGGAAAGATCAGCCAGAAAGTTAATGGTATAAATGATAATACAATACTAAAAAAAGAAACTTAAAGAAAAAGAGCCAATATGTTGTGTGAGTTCTAATTCAATATTATTAATTACAGCATTTTCAAACTTGGATTTTATATTAATTCAAGAATAGATGTCTTTTTTTCTAGATAATTAAGTTTGTTTTGTCGGCAAAGCATTATGAATCCATGAATAAGTTAATTATATTTTTATATTTTGTAAATTAGAGTCCTTTAAGTTCATTTTTAAATATTGTTTATTTTTTTCTAAATAAAGTTTTGTTAGCTATTGAAGACATTAGACATGTCTTTCCCTATACAGTTTACGTCTAGGCTTTAGAGCTTGAACGTAATTGAGTTGTTGTGTGTAATATATACTAGCAGTTTTGTCTAAGAATTACTCAAGTTTTATATTTACGCTGATCCTGAAATCTGAGATAGCAATAATAATGTAGGGTTGGGGCGCAAGGACAAGTGAGAGAGATAAAAGTAAATTTATGTGCGTTTTTAATAAAGACTAGAGGGAAAGACAAAAGTAGAAGAAAAAGATGGGGGGTGATGGAATTAAATGCTTAACATAGTGAAGGCGGTGACATGGGCTCATATCGTATCTGAAAGATGATGGTCTCTTGCTCGGCAATAAGCATTGTATCTCACACCTCCTTTTTTGGTCTGCAACTTGGCTGAACCATATCTACGATCTATGTGTACTAGCAGCAGCAGCTGGCAGACACCAGTATCTCTCTTCCATAGTCATGTGTTGCTTTCTTTCTCTCTTTCATGCATGCTAACTTTTGCTTGAAATTAGGGCTCACAGTTCAAACTGTTCCAAGTAACATATGCAAAAAGTAAAAGTCAAATGCAAGCCTAAAAGCTTCTCTCTATACTCTCGTTCTTCTCTCCTCTCTATCTCCATCAATATTCCTTCTTTTAATTTTTCTTTTTTTTAATATATACTCCTACTTCAGAGTCCGGATATTTATGAATCTAATTCTCGTATATATACACACTATACCTACAGTACAAAATTATAGTTGTCACCCTGCCAAATAAAAACACAAGAGGTAACATAAGCAACATCCTTAAACAGGGGAAACCACCAAAAGAAACAATTAAGTTAAGTTGGTAAGTGGCTCTCCTAGCTTAAGTGAGGTCGCGGATTCGAACTACTCTCATATATATAGTCGTTTAAAATTTGAAGCTAGAGCTTTATCTTTTGTAAAGAACCTACCCAATTCGAGCGGGGATTAGTCTGGTTGTAGATGACTTTCACTTCTTAATATTTTCTCTCCCTTTTCTATACAAAGTTTTGTCCATTTAACTAGGCATCACAAATTATAGATCCTCAACATTGTCAAAACAAGCTACGCAAAGTTAATTTGGACCCATATATTCAAGAATTTCCTGTCAGTTTGCTTGTAAATTAATTAGAAGACATAGGGGAGCTGTTGAGGAATTTGATTTGCAGTTACGTATAAGTTGATTCTTAAGGTACTTCTAAATTAGCATTCATAAAAGAAGAATGAGAGTTAAACATCTACTGATTATTGATTTGGTAGATATTGTAACATTCTAAGAGCTTAATGTATTTTTTTTAGAAATTTTTTAACTTAATTATGAGTGTTTTATAGAAAGACCAAAGTTATATTAAAACTCCTAGTCATTTTCCTGAATAATTATTTATTCCATATTCTTTCGTTAACAAAAAGAGGTCTAAAATTATATACATATATCCTAATCAAGCCATAGTTTGTGAGAATTTATGATATGAACTAAGGGGAAGAAAAACTATTTCTGAGCCGTTACATCTGATTGTTTCTGAGTCATCAATCCCATCTATTTTATGTCTCACTATTTCTGGTTTTAACTTTAATATTAAACTAGAGTTGACTTGATATATATATGAGACAGACAAGCGTAGGTAAAAACCAGATATTGGTAAATTTACATTTACCATCAAGCATTTACAAATATCTATTCCATATATATGTATATGTGAAGAACAGTCGTACCAGAAAATTTAAGAGAATAAGTAAAAAATTTTTTGAGAATTTGGCAGTAAACTGCAAGGAATACATATCTGAGATATCAATTCAGCAAATAACTTTTACGCACTAAGTGTTATATTGAGCAATATCTTCCAACGTGTTTGTATCTTGTAATTTAGAATAGTAAACATTTCCTTATTATTATTATTGTTATCTTTATCTTGTAATGATTTTTTTGACCTTGTCTATCTTTATCTTTTTTTTTAAATAGAGGTCATGTATAAACAACTTCTCTACTAATTAGAGGTAATATTACGTATTACCGAACTTTTTCAAATCTCATATATCAGTGAAATTTTTACTATATTGTGGTAATTTGTCTAATTAAAACCATCCAATGACTAATGACTTAATTTAAAACTTTTTTAAAATATTTTTGTATGTATGTATATCTGACTCTATGTGTTTAACAAATTTATCTGTCCCTTAAGTACTACATTGCTTGTCTAAAAGATGCCTTATCAAGCTAACTTTACATGATTGTAACCAGATACTTTCTGACAAATATGGGAATAAAGAATAGATGTTTATGTTACTGAAATATGACGAGCTTATGCTGATGTAGTATTTAAGGCCTAATATTAAAGTATCAATTCTTCAACTACTAAAGGCTCGTATTAAGACCATGAGAGATTTATATTTCTATCGTTCTACATGTAACATGAATGTCCTGTTAGCCCTTTTTACCAAGTACTTACTGTCATGTAGTGCAGCCAAATACCCACTAGACATTCTAATAACCCAAAACACAAGCCAGAGTCCTTCATGACGCATGACGAACGTACTTGAATGGAATGGCTGGGTAAGTTTGACTTGGAACTTCAACTATTCTATAATCTGCAAATTCTGCTTTAGTGCCCCGTCAGTAACTAGAGGATAACTTACCTGCCAAGTGATTCCATTCATGAATTCGTAATAGAGGGGCGAAACACACACACATATATATATAACAAGATAGAGCTTCTAGTACCATAAAAGATGTTTAATTGCATTAACATCCCCACGATTTTATTTTAAAAGAAATTTTTATGACTTAATAATCAGCTAAATATGTTATTTCTTAATATCTTTTAATGATTAAAATATGAATTTGTGTTCACTACTGTCAAAACAAAATTAAGCAATAATTGAAGTTTACATTGAAATATTATTCTTCTATTGCAATTATTAAATGGTAAGAATCTATTAGACTAATTTCAGATTATAAGGAATTTTTTAATGACAATATTAGAAAAGACTCGCTCAATAATATTCTTTTCTTCTGTTTGGAGTAAGGTACAAAATTTTATGGCATAAATACACATATATATATGTACTAAATCATAGAATCTTTATAGATTCCTTTTGGACTTGTGCCACTTAATGGAAAAAAAAAAGTCATCAACCCATAAGCGACTTATTTCTATTGCCTTTTTCTTTTTTTTTTTGTGTCCAAGTTAGAATTTTCTTTTTTATTGCTTTCGGTGCAGGTTTGAATCTTCTATTAAAGCCTTCTTACTCGTCCAACAGATCATATATAAAAAATAGACTTTAGTATAGACGAAGTTCAAAATTTTTTGTTTCGTTAAAATTCAAACTTAAATGAAACTTGTCTACCTATGGCCATTCACCTATCCTGTTGAGGTTGTAAGCTTGTCTAGCCACTTGTAACTTCCTGTTTTGCCTTATAAAAAATTTCATTTTATTTACCCAAAAAGAAAAGCAAGAAGCAGCAACTAATCTGAAAGCGTTTTGGTAAGGACGGTCCGCTAGCTGTTTGTGTTGAAAATTTTGTTTTTATCCTTCAAGGATTAGTCTCTATCATCACTGTAATGTGGCTTGAAGAGATCATAAAGAGGCATACAGTGAATTGGAGCAAGTAAAAATAAATAAATAATGAATTGGAAGAGCTATTTTGTTGGCATTGTTCATCATCAATATTGCTGGCAGATGGACAGAAGAGATTGGTGCTTGGAAACAATGGAATGAGAGGGGAATGTGCAAAGAGATCGGAGTGATGAATTTGACTGAACCAAAAGACCAGACTCTCTGCCACCAGAAATTGACAACACCTAGGACTGCTAGACAATTGTACGAACCAGAGGGGACCAGAAGTTTCCTTCATATAGTTAAACTCATCATGTGATCTCTTTCGTCCCACCAAACCCTTTTCCCTTACATTTTGAGCTCTCCCCCCCTCTCTCTCTCTCCCTCTCCCTCTCCCTCTCTATCTACTCCCCATAATTATAATGAGGTCATTATACCATATCTCTCATTCTCTTCATCTGTCATCAACATATCTTAGCTAGTTATTCTTGTCTTATGTACTACTATATAGTAAAGCTAGAACACAATGAAAATTCAAGTTTGATAACAAATACCAACTTATATATGCAATAATAGAAATACCAAAATAAATAGGATTTAATCTTCCATCCCTATCCAGCTTATTCTAACATAGGTATATCTTGTACAGAGAGTTCTTTTACTTCTTATCTTCCGAAATAGTTTTTCTTTCTTTTTTTCCTGAGAATTGTCAGAGACAAGCCCGTTACTGGGCAGAGTAAAACAGAAATGGTTTCTAGATGTGACCTCCTTACAGGTGAAATAGATGGCAGGTAGCACTAGTTAACCATAATTCCAAGGATTTTAGCAGATGAAAGAGGCCCTCAAAGAGTTGTTACACATTAAAAAAAGAAGAGAGAGGTAAATTTATTAGATATTTATGTTTATGTTTTCTTTTTTACTTGGATTAATTTGGATGGAGATTTCTATTTTTCGAGTCCAAACATGCATCACCTTTTAACAATCGACCGGATAACTAAATCTCCAATTTTTCGAGTCCAAACATGCATCACCTTTTAACAATCGACCGGATAACTAACACTGCAAAACTGGACTACTAATGTGCCACACATTTCTTACTCTAAAAGATGCATCTTCTGGTCTTATCTCAAAAACCATCATAAATGAAAAAAAAAAGGGAAATTCAAGAGAAGGTTTTCTTTTCTTTTTCTTGTGTGCGCCTTGACCTCTATATAAAGGGATATTATATCAGTTAGAATTTGCGTAAAAATATGGACGAAGATTTCAATTACATTGTTAATCATCCTTAATTTACTACAACAAAGTATACAATAGGTAAAAAAAAAGGAGAGTAGTCAATTAGTCCAAAAATGTCACCTATAGTTATTTGTTATGTTTTCATTTTGTTACATAAAGTTTTGCCAATTTTCTAAAGTTGAAAATTATAGACAACATTCTCAGTAATCATAGACCAAACGAATTAACTACGAAATAGTTTCATAACTAAGACATTAGAAAACATAGCTAAATAATGAATATTATTAAAGATTAGCAAAAAAATTTGGCACCAAATTGATTGACAAAAAAAGCAAAACGTTGCGAAAAATTGGTGACTACTTTTTCCTTTATACCTATATAGTATTTGCTACATTTTTTATAATATAGTGATATGTTATTTGCTACATTTTGTCTATCATAAATAAAAAGTTTTAACTACGTTTTCTAATTTCATAAGGAAAGACTTTTAACTACAAATATGTAAAAACGTAGCTAAACATTATTTGCAACTTTTTTAATAAACCATGATATTTAGTAATTTGCAACATTTTGTACATAATATGTATTGTGAATTATTTGGTTATTGTTATAAAATTTATTCGTAGAGAAATATTATTAATTCAAAATATCGAGTATTCCATATATAAAGTAAAATTAAATAATATCATCAACTTGTACCAAAAAAAGTAATATTACACTAAAGGATGATCATTTATTCCTATACAAGTTTGAGCAATCCTTATAGACAACACAATAAAGAGATACACTTCACAAATTGAAATATGTCTGACATACTGACAAAGATGCTCAAATTTCAAAAACATTTGAGCATAACCCAAATAACTACCTAGTGTTGTTTAAGTCCATAAACTTGTAACAAATAGTAAGGTTGGTTAAAATCAAATAGAAGTATTGTGACCTAATTATTTGGTTCTAATTAAAGCAAACAGCATATAACTTTACCATTCATAACATAATCATTAATTAGTTACATTTTTATCCATTTTATAATCTGAGAAAAAGTATTAAAATTAAATTATAGTATATACAAGAAGTGATAGAATAAGGCTATGAGATAGAATTAATACCCTTCACTTTCCTCTTCATTTCCATCATAATTTGAGACAAGTAACATTTTAAATAACATACCATGATTCGCTAATTTAGCTTAAGTTTCTTCTCCCATGATTACTTCAACTTGTAATGCAGCTTTAAGCTTTTTGTTTTCCTTTTGAACTTGTTTAATGATTGTCTTATATGTAGAGGTTGAAACATTTGTCTTAGAGCCTAAAAACTTAAAAAAGTATAAAAGATTATCATTTGCTACTAAATAATAACAAAAGATGAAAAAAATGTAGAAGTAAATACATATTACCTTTTTGTCAAGAACATCCATCGAAATTAAACAGTTTCATAATGTTTTGTCTTTTATGGTAAATAAATTACAAAATGCTTAACATTAAAGAATGATGGTGGAAAAACTCATTAAAACTTACAAAAAATCAAAGTTATATCTCGTTCCATTTTTTCAAGTCTTGTAGTTTATGTATCTTACATCATAATTGTTTTTTTTAAAACCTAATTGTGTCAAAGTTATGGACACGTCCTTTGACAAAAACCTATGTATTCTAATAGGAAGTAATTGTTGTAAAAGTACATAAAAATAATGGCTCTTTAAGCCCAAAAACTTCCCCCTTATTAGCATTGATGACACAACGAGCCATATTAGAGGTGGTATCATAAGGAAACTTATTTGATTTAAGAAACTGACAAAAAGTTTGTTTCTCATTTTTTGACGAAGTTTAACATATAGGTGGAGTCACGTATGACCCATCATCTCTCCTTTTCAAATGAAAATCTTTTCTTATATTCACGTCTTCCAAGTCTATTATATCCTTAATTGTGTCTTTCAATTTGTAATCAGTACGCATCAAAGTACCTAAAATATTCTTACAAATGTTTTTTTCAGCATACATGACATTAAGATTATGCCTTAATAGCAAATCAATTGTAACATCCCATCAACGATGGGAACGGTAAAATAGTAATTTTGGAATGGGTTATGAGTGTGTAAACTAGTCTCGGCATGTTCATGCCTAATATGGCCTCCATATATGCATAAATTGT
>JANIJH010000006.1:50567478-50581162 GCA_024520975.1 Erythroxylum areolatum | reverse complement strand
TTCGTTTGTTTCGATGCTTTCGCCTTTCCCCGCCTTTTGATTCGTATGTGTTTGGTACTTTGTGTTTGTCCGCCTTCAATTCGCTTTCGTTTCGCCTTCGTTCTTTTATTCGATTCGCATTTTGTTATTCGTATCTATTGGTAATCCGCCACTTTGTGTTTTCGTTTCGTTCTCTGTTACTTTCGTTTCGTATTCCGGTTGGGATCCGATTTTCGGATCGGGTCCCAACATTAAAGGTTTCTGTTATTAGTATGTATGAAATATTTTCTTTAGTTTGTATGTATTATTATATTAATAGAACTGTAGGATGACCATTGATTACTATTTATCCTCCTCTTTCATCTATATATAGTACATATATTTCCATATGTCAAAACTGATTCAATGAATATTGTTTACCATAGAGTTTTGTATGTTGAAAAATGACTCAAAAACTCTTACAAGATCTTATCAATTTCTAGGCATGTTATGCATCACACAAATAATGAATGTAAGAAGAATTAAGGAAACAAAATTATATGCCAACTAAAGAATATAAGTCGGGAAATAACACAATATCATAATAGAAAATCGTATAAAACTAGTGGTGTTTAGTAATCAATAATCAAAATGCTAATAAGATAAAAGGCGACTAGTGGAAGGACACATCATTAGAAACGTATGTGTAAAAATAGTACCCTAAGTTAAACCCAGGTTTTATTTTCTGACCCAAGTGGTGAAAGAAATAAGAGAAGGCACTACCTGAGAACCACAATGGTGAGAAAAGAAGAACAACTATAGGTGGAACAAAGGAGGGGAATTTATAGCTAAAACATAAAGAGAGAAGATTAATCAGAGTAAAAGATGAGAGCAAACCATTATGCTATTAACTACAAGAAGCAGACATCGTTTAAACTATTTTGTCTTCTTTTTTTCACTACGAACAAATTTTTATAGACAAAAAGTTTTACTTATGAAATTTATTTCGTAGTCAAATGTAGCTAAAAGCTATAAATTTGAATCAGATTTATGTTTTAGGTGCAAACTCTATTCATAGTTGAAAAATGTCAATAAATGTTATTCGACGCAAATATTAAATATAACCTATTCAAAAATTAGCTTTTACTACAAACCAAATTCATAACCAAATTAAATGTAGCTACAGTCTTAAACAACCCACAAAAAATTTATTTATGGGGATACTGCTTTAATAGGCTACAATTTAGAAAATTCGTAGCCAAATTGTTACTATTAATTGTGAATTTCAAATTGTAGCAAAAAAGTAGCTCATAGTCATAGTTGTTGTAGTGTTTATATATTAATCAATGTCCTATATTTAAGTTTATTGATATCCTATATTTAAAATGTAGATATAATAAAAAAGAAGAATGCAATTTAGTGAATATATTTGCAATATGATATTGTGAATATTGAAAACAAGATTCGATAAATTATACACAATAAGAATATAAGTAGTATAAAAGAAATAAATGAAAATAAAGGAAGATTTTTTATAAGGTTCAACTAATTTGATATATTTATGACTTAGAGAGGATGGACAAGGAAAACGATAAATTTTTTAATAAGATCGCAGTTTTTTTTTCAATATATCAACCATAATTCGACAATATAAGAGAACTTGATATCAATATTCAATTGAATCATATATCAATATTCAATTGAATAGTTCTCCTTATAAAGATTATAGATTTTCTATATAAAGACTAGATGTACATAAGTATAATTATGTGTAAACTTTACTTGATAAAATCCTACACAATTTATCCCTTACCATACTCATCCTAAATTAAATATGATTCTAATAAGTCTGAAGATGCTTATAGAGTTTCAAATCCATCAAAACTATATATTTAACCCATTTTATTTTTGAAATTGATAATTGATTATTTATTCAAAATTATATATCGGTATTTAATGTGTTTTACTTGTTACTTAATAGTTTTGTAGTATTTTTGATACTTAATTCCCTTTAAGTATGTTAATAGGTGATAATTGCCTTCTTAGACCAAAAGGAGAAGAATTTGGATGAATCGTGGCATGGAACAAAGATTTAAAGCAAGTTAGGACCTAAATGATCTTGTACAGTGACTGTGTAAGTCTTTGTAAACATGTGGAGATTTGAAGAATATTGTTTCTAGTTATGTGAAGTTACATGCCCATGTATATAGATATATACGACCCTGTATGTTGCCCAAGTAAGTCTCTATGCCCATGTAAAATCACGAATTATGGTGTTTTTAGAGATACAAGGTTAACTCCACGATCCTATATGTGACCATGTATATCCTAGAAATCTTATTGTTTATTATAAAAGGATGTTATTGGAGGCAAAACAAAAGCGAGACGAGTTTTAGATCATTTTTAAGTAGTAAGAAATACAAAGAAGAGGTAGTTTTGATCAAAGGATGAGGAAAAATATGAAGATTACATCACAAGATCCGATAGATAGCATCATTTAATACAAATTGCAAGAAGATTCATTAGAGAAAAAAAGGATATTTAGAATATGATTTCTTTGAGTTCTATTTGTTCTTCTGAATATTTTTCATTGGTTTTGTTTTCTATAAGTAGGAACTAATTTGTTTAGTGCCTACGTGTGATGAACCCTAAGTTATGATGACAATATGATTTAATTCTTTATTCACTGCTAGTTTATTGATTGATTTATTGTGATTTAATTATCCATTATATTCTTGATCTAATATGTCCGAAATATTAGTTCATTATTTGAATCATATGATTGAGATTGAGAAATCCTTTTATGTAAATAAATCAACCATAATTAAAAGGAGTTACATGTAAACCTAGAGATAGGTCGACATATATCCTCTAGATTAAGGTCAAACTTAATAGTGAAATTCACAAATCAATAATGCAATCATAGGATGACTAGAAAGAGATTTCAGTTAATCAACTAAGGGGTTAGTTATTAATAGTCTTGAGAAAGATATTAACATAAGATAGGAATTTTCATGGTCTAATAATCAATAATTTAGTTGTATAATAAAGGGTTAATATTTCATAATTCTTATAGGGATTCATCACCTAGGTACTATTTATTTTATATCAACTTTTCATAGTATTTTCCTTTGTCTTAGTTCATTATTGCTTCAATCTTAGTTTAGTTATCTAGTTTAAATTTTAATTAAATCCACAATTTGAGTCGAAGGTTAGATAATAGGAAAAAGGTTAATTATAATACTTCCATTTCTCGTGGGATCGCCTTGTATTTGTTTGTGCTAGTTATAGCTACATCACGCACTAATGGTTTCATATTGATAAATTCTTATAAGCATAATAAACACATCAATCAAATTCTTTGCACCGTTTTAGGGACTAGCAATATTAGGAAAGCATAGCTTTTATTAATCTAGTCATTTTTACTTTATTTTATTTTATTTTTGTTTCTAATTTATTTAATTTTATTGAATCTTTGATTTTCTTACTCTCACAAATAATGACTCTTTGGTCAGTTTATGACCCGAAGTTATCCAATGAGCTTAGTGAATGAGAATCCAAAAATTAAGAGAACAACTAGTAAGAATATCCTAACAACAAAACTTAGATAGTTCGAGTTAGATCGATAAATAGAGGACTTGGGAGGTCAAATTGATACTAAAGCATTGAGAACCATGACAAACCAACTAAGAACTATGTTCAATTATGCTAGACTGGACTTGATAAGAGTGGAGTCCAACATTGTTTGATCAACTATGAATGCCAACAATTTTGAGATCAAGTCGAGTACCATTCAGGTGGTGCAAAAGGCTATCCAAATTGATGGACTACGGGATGAAGATCTAAATGCACATATCTCAAATTTTCTGGAGATTTGTGATATGTTTAAGATTAATGGAGTTTATGACGATGCAATATGATTATTCCCGATTTCATTAAGGGGAAAGGCAAAGCAAGGATTAAACTCTCTGCAAAGATCATCACTTACTACATCGGATCAAGTAGTAGAGAAACTTTTATTAAAGTACTTCCTACTGGTGAGGATTGCAAAGTTAAGGAATGATATGTCCTCCCACCAGTGAAGATTGCAAAGTTAAAGAACGATATCTCTTCCTACTCTGAGACTAATTTTGAAGAACTATATGACATATAGGAAAGGTTTAAGGAGATGTTGATAAAATGCCCACATTATGTTCTACTACTTTGGAGGTAGATTCAGACCATCTATAATGGGCTAAATTAGAATACAAGGTAGATAATAAATGCAATGACTAAGGGCCATTTAAATAATAAGACACTAGAAGTAACCTACAACCTTATTTAAACATAAGGATGAATAACTATCAGTAGTGCTCTTCTTGAGCAAGACTTAATCAGCCAATGGGAGTATATGAATTGGACGTAGTGGCATAGTTGAAAAACTAAATGGAAGCTTTGAGCAAAAAAATTGATAGACTGACTATAAATCCACATGCCAAGTGATAGTGTAAATTAGATCATGCTTAGGGCATAGTTTGATATGTTTTTAGCTATTAATTCAATCATTTAGTATGTGTTTAAGTTAGAATAGAGTTAATTTGTTAATTATTTCTGTTTAAAGTGTTTTATGGGTGAGTACAAGTCTTTGAGCTTAAATATTATGTTTTTGAGGTATCTTGATTTGTTATCTAGTATTTCAAGGTCAAAAATCAAAGAACGGAGAAGTTTCAGAAATATTCGGGCTGAAATAATAGCCTAATATCGCGACATAATAGGCCACGATTGTCACAGAAGTACCAAAGTTAGCCCATGATCGTGGCCTACATGCCACGATAGTGACAGAAGGCTTATAAGTAGGCCAAAATCATGGCTTGCAGGGCTATGGTCATGGCCTGCATAAGCCAGATGCATAGACGCTTACAAACTTCACGTTTCAAGGATTGGTTGGACCTTTCGGACCCAACTCTAAGATTACCCAAAATATAAAAGACTATTTAAAGAACAAAAAAAGAAAAGAAAAGGGAGTTTTTACATCAGCCATTTTTTAGGGAAAACCCTAGAGAAGATTGTTAAAAGATTGAGAAAGAGAAGAAGGAATAGAGAAGTGGAGAAGAAGCTGACATCGACATATTTCCCAGGTTTAGAGTTTCTCGACATCACTACCTCCCGTCTGCATCCAATATCTTATTTCTTGTTATTTTCCACTTTTATTATTATATATAATTGGGAATAGTAGTTTGATGATAGGATTTGTGAATGTTGAGATATTCTGTAGTCACCTGTGGGTTTTTTTTAATCTTTGATTTAATAAAATCTTATTGTTTTATGTCTATTGGATTTATTATGATTGATTTCTATGATTGCGTAATTTGGTAATAGACTGAGAGAGTAAATCGAATAAAAAATAATTAAATTGGGCTAATGAGAGTTAGGTGATTTAATAAGAATGAGAAATTAATCAAATCGATAATTGTGGGAAGAGAGATCTCACATAGGTTCCCGATAGTTCATTGGACAAATTCAGATCTAATTAGGGCTTTGGATAGAAATTGCAATTTTTCATAATCTAATTAGGGTTTATAATTTAAGGTTAATAGTTATAACTTAAGAGAGAGTAATCAATCCTAGGATCGTCTAGGACCAATAATCCGATAATTCATAATTGATTAGGTTAGCGTTAAATATAGGTAAAAATTCTCCTTTCTCTCAATTGATTGTTCCTTTAGGTTGATTCTTGAGTATGGGTTGCAACTGCTACTTTCTTAATATTTTCGTAATTGATTCTTGGAATTGAGTTGGGTGATTGAATTAAATTCTTACTTTAGTTTTATTACATTTTGCATTATTGTGAATTGTTTTGGCCTTAGATTATTGTTAGAATATCCCTCCTCGTGGGATTGACACCTTAGGTACTATGCAAATGACCTGTATGAATACAGATTAGCGAGGTTATTAATTAGAACTTGCATATATCGAAAAACCACTATCAAGCTTTTGGCGCCATTGCTAGGGAGGCAATTAGTTTAGTTCTTTAGTCTAAGGCTTTTTTATTATCTTTTCTTTTTTAAAAAATAGAAAAAGAAGTTTAAGGCATAAAGTAGCGATATAGCAAGACATCTTAGAATGAGAAATGAGACATCTGAAGAGCTAGATGTCAAGAAGAAATTGAAAGAACACTGATGGAAGATAGATATTATAGGGAGCAAGGTACTTTTGCGAATTACAATGAGGCATAATATGGTTGGAGAAGTAACAATCCTTATTAGAATATGTACACTTCGGGGTGGCAGAACCACCTCGATTTCTATTGATCCAACAATTTAGGGACTCATATAGAATGTCAAGAACTATTAGGACTTCAGCATGATGAGTCCAGTTCATGGGATTCTAAATTGGACAAGATCCTAGATAAGCTCACGGATATGGAAGAGGGCCAGAAGAGACTAGAAGAGCAAATTGAGCAAGTAACGAAAAATTATTCCTTTTCTATTCATAACTTAGAGATTTGAGTGAGACAACTTTCCTGTAAATTTTGTAAGAGAAGTATGGAAGACTCTCTAAGTAATATGGAAATACATCAAAGAGAGCAATATGAGGCTATCGTACTTAAGAATGGGGGAGAGTCAGAAGGACCAGTGGAAAACCAAACTGAACCCTACCTTATTAAAGACCAAAAGACGAAGAAATATATTGAAGAAAAGAATGTCAACCCTCCCTATTATTCCCTAGATCTTAGTATACCATACTTAAACATAGAAAAAATTGGGGTAGATTTTTGTGAAGAGAACCTCATCATTTAGATTAGTGATGACCAAGTGACATTTAACATGAAAGATGTATTAAAGAATCTAGAGTAGGTGACTCATTAAGAAAATTTGAGGTGCTCGAATCTTTGAAGGGACGAGAGGATGAAGAACATATGACAATAGACATCATGTTTGAAGATGCTATGAAAGTTTTTGTTCAGGAAGCAAAAGAAGAAGAGGAGATGAGGGCGAATGAGGAAGACCCAAGAAGAGAACAACTCACACTCTTACTGAGAAAACTGCTGGATTCTATGGAAGATACAGGGATTTTTGCTATTCCCTATTTTATTGACAGTTTGCTCGAAAAAAGGGACATTACTTAGCTTGATTGGTTTTCATAATTTTATCAATATTGCCCTTCTAATTATTTTGCCATTTGTAGCTTACGTACAGGCTACAAAATTGATGTTGAATGAAAAGGAAAAAAAGCACGTCATTTATAACTAATTCCTACTGAGCTTTCAAGGATGCAACGTCAAGCTAATGACCCTAAATTAGCACGTTTAGTTATTAGATTTAAATTGTTGCATAGTTAGGTTTGTTCTAAATTCTAAAATAATAAATGATTTGGATTGCTAATTCTTTTACTTTCTTGAATTACCTATAAAATAGGGAAACACTCTCGATGTCAAACGGATTTGGTCTCAACACTATCGCCATCACCACCTTCATCACCATAAACGGTTTCATTTTCTAACCCTTTCTTTTCATTTTTGTTAGTATTTTCTTCTTATGTTTTTTGTATATTGTGATTATTTCCCCTGGTGTTTTTATGTACCCTTCTCACGTTGAGGACAGTGTGTTGTTTAAGTGTGGGGAGGGATATGTGTTTTTATCTTGAGTGTGAATTTTGCATATTATATTATAGTTTGTTTAGGTTGCATGATGTGAATTTTGTGAATGCGTCAATGACTAGGACTTAATAGAATAAATTAGCCTTAAACATAGCCTTTTAGGTTGTGAATATTTATTAGCTTGTGAAATTAGTGACCTTAGTTACTTAGGGCTACATATGCTAGTTAATTAGGATATGATGCTAGTCCATTCACCCTAGGAATTTGCAATACTCATTTATAATTTTAGACTAAACAAATAAGTGGCATTATTAGTACATTTTCATGAGAATGATTAGCTAAAGAAATAAGGTAGGCAAAATTTTGTGTTAAAATTTGTATAATTTTAACTAAAATAACTATTATGCTAGCCTTCGGGTTATGAATAGAGCTAGTAGCCAGTTAAGAATGTGATGGAGCTGAGTAACCAAATCGACATGCATCACAAATATATGCCCTCATTGTAAAAAGGCTATAATTCCAACTAAGTAGCTTAATAACTGTATCATTTAGTTGAGTAACCGAATTGACATTCATCACAAATGTTTGCCTCTGTGTAAAAAGACTAAGTTCATGTCCTTAAAAAAAATAAACAAAAAAATGTTTTCAAATAAAAACCTACCAAACATGTTAGTAGCTTGACTATTTTTTTTAATGAAATCCTATTGAGGAATAGCTACACTTTTTTTTTGACTGAATGATTGTCAATATATGTGTGCAAGTGATAGAGGTGAATAGACTTAACATTAAAATTTTGATTTGTTTGTATATTTAGTCCAAGGTGCTTAAACGTGGATTTCGCTTGTTAATAAGTTAAAACGATTTGAAGGAATGTGTTTATAGTTGAATATGTTTCTCTAAGTTGAATCCGTTGTCTCATTATTGCATATACATGTTTTGTGTTTTCTTGATTTGTTTGATTTTTTTTGTTTTCTTGAGGACAAGAAAATGTTAAAGCATGGGATTTTGATAAGTGTAAATTGCATCATGTTTTAAGGCATAGTTTGAAATGTGTTTAGTTATTAATTCAATCTTGTAATATATGTTTAGGTTAAAATTGTGTTAGTTTGTAAATATTTGTGTTTAGAGTGTTTTATGGGTTAGTACAAGTCTTTAAGCTTAAATATTATGTTTTTGAGATACCTTGATGTGTTAGCTAATATTTCAAGGTCAACAACGAAAAACAGAGAAGTTTTAGAGACAATCGGGCTGAAACAACAACCCACGATTATGACAAAAGCACTAGAGTTAGCCCACAATCATGGCATGTATGCCACGATCGTGAAATAAGGCTTAGAAGTAGGCCATGGTTGTAGCCTGCATTGGGCAGATGCATAGATGCTTACAACTTCACTTTTCTAGGAATTTTTGGACCTTTAGGATCTTAAAAAACCCTAAGGTTACCCAAAAAATAAAAGACTATTTAATGAACAACAAAAGAGAAGAAAAGGGAGTTTTTGCATCAGTCACTTTTGAGAGAAAACCATAGGGAGGATTGTTGAAAGATTGAGAAAGAGGAGAAGGAAGAGAGAAGTGGAGTAGAGGTCGACATCGATTTACTTCCCAGATTTGAAGTTTCCTAACATCACAGCCACTCATCTCCATCCAAGATCTTATTTCCTATTATTTTCCAATTTTATTATTATATAAAATTGGGAATAGCAGTTTGATGATAGGATTTGTGAATGTTGAGATATTATATACTCACCTTCAAGTTTTTAATCTCTGATTTAATAAAATATGATTGTTTTATATTTGTTGGATTTGTGGTGATTGATTTCTGTGATTACATAATTCAGTAATAGAATGAGAGGGCAAATCGAATGAAAATAATTAAATTAGGCTAACAAGAGTTAGGTGATTTAATAAGAATGAGAAATTTAAATCGGTAATTATATGAAGAGAGATCTCAAATAGGTTGCCGATAGCTTATTGGATAACTTCAAATCTAATTAAGGTTTTGGATAGATATTTAATTGAGAAATTGCAATTTTCAATAATCTGATTAGGGTTTTTATTTTAGGGTTAATAGTTATAACTCGAGAGAGAGTAATCAACCCTAGGATTATTTAAGACTAATAATTTGATAATTCATAATCGATTAGGTTAGCATTAAATATAAGTAAAAATTCCCCTTTCTCTCAATTGATAATTCTTTTAGGTTTGATTCTTGAGTGTGGGTTGCAACTTCTACTTTGTTCATATTTTCGTAATTAATTCTTGGAATTGAGTTGCATGATTGAATTAAATTCTTACTTTAGTTTTGATACATTTTGAATTACTACAAATTATTATGGCCTTAGATTTTAGGATTACATTTTGAATTACTACAAATGACCCGTACACTTATGGATTCTTAAGGTTATTAATTAGAACTTACACAAATAGGAAAATCATGATCACTAAGTTATACAATGTGTGGTGTGCGGGCTAGAACATTTAGATCAAAACTGTTAATAATTAAAGCCCAAACATGTGGATTATATGGGCAATGCTCCTAGACCTTAAAATAATTTGTAAAGCAATACATATAATCTATGGAGGAATCACCCCAATTTCTCTTGGGGAAATCAAGGGCAAGCCAAGATCATCCCTCATTCGAGATTTCAACAACTACCACATCAAGCTAAGAACCTAGCTTTGGAAGAGATGGTGGTTAAATTTATTTAAGAATCAGACACGAGAAATCAGAGAATAGAGGCTTCTATTCATAACATAGAGATTCAGACCAACCAACTAGTAAAAATATTATCTGGAAGAGGGGAGTTTGCCTAATACCACAAGGATAAATCCTAAATAACATATGAAGGCAATTAACCTTAGGAGTGGAAAGGAATTGCAATTAGAAAGTAATATCCAAAGTGGAGGGAGGATAATAAGAACAGTTAAGAAAATATATAGTGCACCCTCCAAAATTTAAAGAATTTCAACCTACCGTCCTATATCCAAGAAAGTTGAAGAAAGATCACATGGATGAGTAATTTGGTAAATTCCTCGAACTGTTCAAACATATTCATATTTACTTACCTTTTGTTAAAGCTCTTATACAGATGCGCAATACGTAAAATTCTCGAAGGTGCTACTATCAAACAAAAGGAAGCTGAATGAGATAACTACTATAAGACTAAGTGAGAGTATGCATCAATTACAACAAGTTGAATTATGTAAAAAGGAAATACCATTTTCCTTTGCCTTGCATAGACCAAATGTTGGAACGACTAGTTGGGCACGTACTACTGCTTCCTGGATGGACTTTTGGGCTACCTTTAAATTCCAATTGCCCCAAAGGATCAAGAGAAAACAACATCCATATGTCCTTATGATAAGTTTTCTTATAGGTGGATGCCTTTTAGATTAGACAATTCACCTGCTACATTTCAAATGTGTATGATGACTATCTTTGATGATATGGATGAGGGTATAATGGAGGTATTTATAGATCATTTTTTGTTTTCGATGACACTTTTGATTTATACCTCAATAATTTTGAAAAAGTGTTAGAGAGATGTGAGAAAATAAATCTAATGCTCAATTGGGAAAAATATCATTTTTCTGGTACAAGAGGGTATAGTTTTTGGCCATAAAACTTCTCACAGGGATATTGAGGTAGATAAAGCTAAAATTAAAGTTATAGAGAAATTACCATCCCCATCCTCAGTTAAGGCTATAAGAAGTTTTTTAAGGATATGTAGGCTTTTATAGAAGATTTATCAAGGATTTTTCTAAAATTGTTAGGCCTTTAACCAAGTTATTAGAAAAATATATGTCATTTACGTTTACTCAAGAATATTTAAATTCTTTAAACATTCTTAAGGAAAAGTTGAGTAACACCCCAATTGGGGTTACATCAGATTGGAATTTACTGTTTGAGCTACTATGTGATGTAAGTGATTTTGTAGAAGGTACAGTACTTAAACAGCGAAAGGACAAACACATTGAACCAATTTACTATGCTAATAATACTTTGATGGATGCCAAAGAGAATTATACTACAAGTGAGAAAGAATTGCTAGCAGTAGTTGTTTGTGTTTGAGAAATTTAATCTTATTTAGTTTGGTCAAAAGTTTTTGTATATACTAACCATTCTACATTGAGATACTTATTAAGTAAACTGGATGCTAAGCCTAAATAAATTAGATGGATGTTTTTGCTTTAGGAATTTGATTTAGAGATTATGAACAAGAAAGGGGTGTTATGCCTAAAAAGTTCTAAAAATTACCTAGGCCATCTTATTCACAAGTATACAAGGTAGTTGTAATGATTACCCAAGGTCATCTCACACGGAGGTGAAATTGGTTCACTTAAATTAATTTTGAACAAAAAAATAAATACAATCCTAAACATTCTATCTCAATTTTTGAGTGAAGGCTTTAAAAGAAAATCACAAATTAGTCTGAAAAGTAAACAATTTAACCAAAAGCAAAGATGAATAGATTAATCGACATGGAAGACTCTTGAGAATTAATTTCACTAATTTAATCTCCTATGCATGATTAAGGGAAATGATTGATTAATTGTCTTACTAAAATAAATAGTCGGATTCTAAGATCAACTGAAATAATAGACTAAATCTAGCTTTCGCATTCAACAAGTTATTATCCGAATTTATTATGAAAACCTAACTACTAATTATCACTTAAGTTAATACATTTCTAATTCTTAACCTAAGCGTCTATAGTTTCTCATTCCATATTAAACTTCTCCTCTCGATCCTTCATTTAATACTAAAATGATGTAAAGTTTACTCATGCTATTTCATTCAATCAGTTTAGAAACTATGGCAAACATAAGACAACACAATCCCTCAATCATACATATTTGACTAAAATAATTACATTAATCCTTAAGAAAAAGAGATCATCCCATCACGAATGTTATAAAATTCATCATCATTAAACACTTCAATCCCATCTTTATCAGTATAAGTGAAGCATTTAAGCAATAAACCAAGTAAATAACTAAGATAAATTGTCAAAAGAAACAAAGTATGGGTTTGGTTAAGCTAAAAAAAAAGAAATCCAATAAACAACAGACAATAATGTAGTAAATAAGGAACATAGTAAGAAAACAAAGGTTTTCGTATGAATGAGTTGCAGTGGCCTCCTGCAACTCTCAATCCTTCTACTTTTGGTTGATGTTCACCAATACAACTGAATGCTCCCATTGCCTTAACCTTTGATGCTCTTCTTCTTCACCTACTCTCTCTATTTCTTTTCTCGTCTTCCCTTCTTTCTCTCTATCCCTCTCTTCTCAATTGTCTCTGTGATGTGTGGAATGTGGAATGTGGAATGAATGAAAGATCTCGCTACCACCCTCCTATCCTTTTATTTGTAGCCTCGTCTAGTTAAGGTTTTCGTGTCAATTCAACCTACAGTTGCCACGTATGAGAATTTGCATGAGGGTGACTATATTGGTCATCCCCATGCATAAGCTTGCACAGTGGTGACTAAAGATACATTTGTTAACACCTTATGCATAGTGGTGACACTCTTCTTCTTCACCGACTCTCTCTATTTCTCTTCTCATCTTCCCTTATTTCTTTCTATCCCTCTTTTCTCGAATGTGTCTGTGATGTGTGGAATGTAGAATGTGGAATGAATGAAAGATCTCACTGCCACCCTCCTATCCTTTTTATTTGTAGCCTCATCTAGTTTAGGTTTTCAGGCCAGTTCAACCTACAGCTACCACGTAATAAAAAAGATGGATTAAAGGAGTATATAAGAATTTTCACGAGGGTGACCATATTGGTCATCCCTATGCATAATGTAACGTCGGACTTTCTAAGCCCTTTGGTGATGGTTTTGTATTTGGAGATACTACTGTATATTGGTATATACATGGTTATATATTAGTTCACAGGTGAATTTGAATCCTTTAGGTACGTATGTCAATGATTTATAATGTTATATTTCCTTACATAAACTTAGAGTTCTTGGAGATTTTTGACAAATAAGCTTTTAAATGTGAAAAACCGAGTCCATTGGATGGATATAACCATGGTGGTTAAATTAAATATGGTCTAATGCCTTATAGGTGATTAGACATGATTTATAGACTTATTAGACACTTAGAAAGTTTAATTGGAAAAGTTGATGTACATAAGGGCTT
>JANIJH010000006.1:50499280-50513763 GCA_024520975.1 Erythroxylum areolatum | reverse complement strand
ACCGAGTTTTACCGACTGATGTAGTACTCCACCCTCGCGGGGCACGGACTCGGATATCACCCATAATATCGGGTTCGAGTCACTCGAGAGTGGGGTGTTACATTCACTCATATCCAGTATCCATTTATGTAAAGTGGTCAGCCCTTCCCTTGTTATTTAAAAACCTAATTCACTACCAAACCATACACATTGTACCCAAGGACATAATAACAACACATGTTCAAGAGTCACAGGTTCACAATAGCAAATAGACACAAGTCATCAGTTTTTATTTTTCTTTTGACCAAATTAGATTTAGTAGGTAGTAAGTTTCGAAGTGTTTTCTAGGGAAATACCTTAACCTTGGGTGGGAGAGTTAGCTTCCAAAGCCATGTCCAAAGCTTCTTATCCACAAAATGAGAAGTTGCAGCTTTTCTGTTGACTGTATTTGCTGCAGCTTGTTTCAAAGCCTGATATCCCACCCTAACTGAATAAACTCCATTTTCAGCTACTGGCCAAATGTATCTGTCCCGTGACCCTTTACCACACAAAGGAGTTTCCTCAATCATTTGTTTCTATTCACTAGTTAGAAAGTCACTCACAACCTCCAGTTTCCACCTTTCAGCTTGAGGATCAATCAACTCCTCCACTTTCTTAGGAGCACTTGCAGGTAGTCCCTCAGGTTTAGCAACTGATATGCCCTGAATCCATGGCTCATCCCAAATATTAATACTTCTGCCACCCACAACTTGCCACTGAATATGTTGCTTCAAAAAATCCCTCCCTTATAACATACTAGACCAAAGCCAGGAGGCCCTTGAGCCTTTCTTAACCTGCTAAAATGAAGTTTTAGGGAAATAACCGTTGCCCATAAAGCAGTTGAATTTGTAAACAATCTCCAACACTGCCTCAAGCAAAGCAATATTCAAAAGCTGCATATCCTTAAAACCCATGCCTCCAGCACTTTTACTCTCTATCATCTTTACCTATATAGCCCAATGAATTTTGTGTTCATTATCCTTCTGCCCCCACCAGTAATCAGCAAACACAGCATTAATTTCATCACATGTTTTTTTAGGAAACTTGATATACAACATAAGGTATATGGGCTAGCACGGGTAACAGATTTTATAAGTACTTCCCGTCCCCCTTGACTAAGAAACTTTGTCTTCCATCCTTTAATCTTCTTATTGATTCTTTCTTTGATTAATTCCACTGCTCTTCTCTTTGTCTGCCCCTAGAAATTAGGCAGTCCCAAATAAGTCCCAGGATTAGGAGCTTTAAGAATTCCAAATAGCAACTTCAATTCATTCCTCTTGTCCTCAGGTGTATTGGAGCTGAAAATAATGCTTGACTTGGACATATTCACCTTCTATCCTTAAGCTTTACAGTACTTATCAAGAAGATGAAACATAAAGGATACATTAGCAGTATCAACAGGCAAGAAAAATAAGGCATCATTAGCAAACAGTAAGTGGGACAGGATTGGACAATCTCCTACTAACCTAAGACCCTCTAATTGCCTAGACTCAATGGCCTGATTTACCATTCTGGATAGAATATCCACCACAAACAAAAACAGGTAAGGGGATAGAGGATCCCCTTGCCTAAGACCTCTAGATGGAGTTATAAGACCTGATTTCTTGCCATTGACATTGAGATTATAAGTAACAGAGGAAATGCACACCATGATCCACCTTATCCAAGTTGAATTGAAGCCCATTTTCTCCATAACTTTCTTAAAAAATATCCACTCCACTCTATCATAGGGTTTGGCCATATCGAGTTTCAAAGCCAAACCATACTTCTGCCCTTTTCTAATCTTCAAATTGTGAAACACTTCACTTGCCACCAGAATATTATCCTGTATCTGCCTCCCCTCCACAAAACCACTCTGGTTGCAAGTAATGATTTCACCCATATACAGCAGCTAGTAGGTCTAAACTGTGATATCTCCTCTGGAGTCTTCACTTTGGGCACCAAGGTCACACATCATTTCTTTCAACATATAACCATTATGAAAGAAACTCTTAACACCAGCAGCAATAGCATTCTTAATAATACCCCAGAATTTATGATAGAACAACCCATTATATCCATCAGGCCCTGGAGCTTTCATTGCTCCAAGGTTAAACACAGCTGCCATTATTTCTTCTTCAGTTACCTCAGCAACCAAAATCTCATTCATCTCTTTTGTAACAAGCTTAGGGACATCATGGAGAACTTCATCAATATCACTACATCCCTTACTAGTAAACAGGTTCTGATAAAACTCACTAAACTGATTAATCACTCCTGATTCTTCCTTTATCCAGTTCCCATAATTTCCTTTTATATTAAGAACCTTATTTCCCCTTCTTCTTTGCAAAGTTGACTGGTGAAAGAATTTTGTATTCTTATCCCCAGCATCTAACCATTTCACTCTAGATCTGGGATTCCAATATTTCTATTCTCCTTCCTAGACTTTCTTTAAAGCTTAAAGTAGTTTCTTAATCTGTATGTTTTCTTCAGCATTACATTCTTTTTTTTTCCTGTAACTCAACAACTTGTGTCATAATATCATCAATCTCCTTTCGTAAGTTAGGAAAAACCTTTCTACTCCATTCAATGAGTTTTGATCTATAGGCTTTCTGTTTCTGCACTCACTGGTACAATCTAGAACCACCAAACTGTCTTTCCTAACCTTCTTTTATTATCTGGGCACAATCCTTATGCTCACTCCATAATACTTCAAACTTAAACTGCCTGGTA
This sequence comes from Erythroxylum areolatum, assembly GCA_024520975.1. Taxonomy (NCBI): domain Eukaryota; kingdom Viridiplantae; phylum Streptophyta; class Magnoliopsida; order Malpighiales; family Erythroxylaceae; genus Erythroxylum; species Erythroxylum areolatum. Next base: position 50,511,033 of record JANIJH010000006.1, on the reverse strand, counting down.
CCCTTCTTCTCTCTAAAGGAAGTTTCAAGCAAAATAGGGGTATGATCTAAACTAACAATTGGTAAGTTGGTAACCTGGTAGCTAGGATAAGTTTCAATCCACTGCTGGTTAGCTAGAGTTCTATCAATTTTCTCCCTAATCTCACCTTCTTCCCTCTTATTAATCCAAGTATACCGCAATCCTTTAGAATATAAATCAATAAGCCCTGCTCTCGCAATCATATCCCTAAAACCTTCCATCTTTCCAGCAGCCCTTCTCTGTCCCCCTTCTTTTTCATAATGGTATAGAAAATCATTATAATCTCCCATACAAATCCATGGGCACATAATTCCCCTAGCTTTCCTCACAATTCTCTCCCAAGTCATTTTCTTCTTCTTCAAATCAGGATCACCATAAACCCAGAAAATCTTCTAAAAAACATCATCTTCATTATTGCACACATTTATGATAATAAGATTTTTATCCTGATCCACAACATTCACCGATACACAATCCTTCCACCACACAGCTAATCCTCCACCAATCCCATTAGGAGGAACATACACAGCTTCATACATGTTACATCTTTTTCTAAGTATTTCTAGTTTTGCTTCTTTATTTTTTGTTTCAATCAAAAAAATAAAAGTAGGATCAAACTTCATTTTCATTTCCATCAAGTGATGGACTGTCAAGGGAGATCCCACCCCTTGACAGTTCCAAGAAATGCAGCTCATATTCCTTTGGGGATTGTTGTAGGACAGTCACCCAAACCTCCAACAGTAGCTTGCCCTTTAATGCAGCTAGTTTCAACTTCAGTAAAACCACCCTTCTTCCCTCTTCCCCTACCCCTTCCAGCATCTCTCTTCCCCTTACCCTCAATCCTTCCTTCCTTTATCATAATATTGTCCACTCTTTTTTCATCACTTTCAACATCTTCAATGTGTTCACTCCCCAAATCAGAAATCTTCAATGTCTCAATATGTACATGTTGGGACCCGATCCGGAAACCGGATCCCAACCGAAAAACGAAACAAAAAAGGCCAAAACCATAGCAAATTTAAATCGGATAAATCGAAATCCGAAGGCGAATCAAATCGTAAAGTGAAACAAAGCGAACGAAAGCGAAAGCGAAACAAAGCGAAATCGATCGAATCGGTTGAATTTCCAAAAGTGGGAATTATTTGTTTTGTTTTGAATGAGAGCGAATAAACCAGAAATAAATGAATGAAAGAAAGAAAAAAATTTACACCGGTTTTGATCCGTTTCGGATAGGTTTAGACTTAAGTTTCCAACGCGACGTTTTTCTAAAGAGTATTGTTTTCGGATGTCAGATCCGCTTTCGTTTGTCTCTATATTTGATTAGATTTGCTTCGATTCGATCGATTTCGCTTTGTTCCGCTTTCGATTTTGTTCGCTTTGTTTCGCTTTATGAAATGGATCTAGTGTTGACACGATATGATGATATGATATGAAATATTTGAAAATCAAGATTTTCGAAAGTTGCAACTCCGATCTCGAAAACTTGGATACTTAGTATCGTTGGAAAGATAAAAGAACAAGCTACAAATTCAAAGAAGACAACTTTGGCCAATTCTATTTCAATTATTCCAGAATTTTCCTTGAATCAGCATACACATTTTTATCCTCATGCAAAACTTAACATTCATCCCAACTTCACTTCTTCTACTACAACCTCATTCGAACAATTCAAGTTGCCATTTAAATTCATCCAACACTCAACCTCAATTCATATGATTTCTTACATTCAATAGCATCTTGTCATTCACCAAGTTCCTCTCTTGCTTTTCCATAATATCTTACATATATAACCATGGTTCATGTTTAGGGTTTCTCAACTCATCATCTATACATAAGTCACACTCCAATTTCATAATCATCTATATACCAATTCATAATTCAAAGCCATACACAACTCTCAACTCATCATCTATACATAAGTCACACTCTAATTTCATAATAATCCATATACCAATTCATAATTCAAAGCCATACACAAACCCATATTTCATAACACGATTTATATATACAAATACTCATTTTATTTCATTTTCATATTTCAAATTTCCACTCAAAGTTCGGGGTCCAACAGTACACCTACTTCTACTCCCCTACACTGTTTCATCTCCTTATCAGTATCATCCACTCCAGCCTTCAATAAAATCTCAATTTCCACTTTTTTATTCCTTTCCTTATCCAACATTTCACTCATACTGTCTTTAATCTACACTAGCATGACTTTCATCCATGGACCAAATGATCTCCTCACATCCTCTTCATTCCTATCAACCTTTTCTCTTCTACAATTTCTACCTTGGTGCCCCAAAATTCCACAATTATAGCAGAAATTCGCCATCTTCTCATACGTAACTTCTTCTCAAATCCGGTTTTGTGGTCCTCTTCGAACCCAAAAACCAGGCAACAAAGGGGCAATAATGTCAATCTCAAGTTTCATTTTCAAAAAGCTTCTACCCAGGCCTGTCTCCCATGTATCTTCATCAATTTTAACCACTTTACCAATTGTTTCCCCAATTCTCCTAGCATTAGTATTTGTAAGCATTTCTAAGGGCAGATTATGAATTTGAAGCCAAAATCTACAGCGGAAAAAGTTTACCTCCTTAACAGCCACATCCATACTCCAATGTTGTAGAACAAAGTAGCACCCCATCACCGTCCACAGCCCTTCCACAATCGCTTTCTCTGCCTGCTCTAGGCTATGAAATGATAGAGTGTACAAATTAGGGCTCAACTCACAAACATCGTTAAGCTCCTTCACAGTCCACATGCTTCGCAGCACTCCAAAGACTCTAGTCCTGTTCATAACCCTATCAAATATGATTTTACCCAAAACCACACATCGCAATCATTCTTCAATCAAAACTCGTCCCGAGTCCAATTCAATCTCTAATTTGAAATCCGCCATCGCTCAACCCCTAAAACAAGCCCCAAATCGCCTTGAATAAGGGAGTTTGGAGTGAAAATGGTCTGAAACCTGGCAAGATTAGAAATCCAATCTCAAAAACTTCTAAAGAAATCGACAGCAAAACCTAAAACTCAAATCAAAAGAATCAAGACTCGAGCTATGAAATCTAAGACTCAAGAGATAGCCCTAGACACGACGAGACTCAAAAACCCTAACCAAAAGCAAGAAAAAAAAGGAAAAGGAGAAAAAACTTTTCGTAATGAACTCTCAGAAGTCGAGAGAGAAACCCCCATATGGAGAGAGATGATTGATCAGGTTCACATTCAGAATTAATCACACTTAGAAAGAATTTCATTTACTTTCTGGATATTTTATAAATGGAAACAAATTAGGTTAATAAGGAAAATGTTGAGAATGAGGACAGTCACATGTTGACTTCTCTCATTCCTTATAACAACCAAATTTAACACCCTAAATAACAGCTAATTAAGTCTTTGAAACCATATAATTAAATTCACAAATTTAGAATTAAAATGACAATAGTAAAAAAGGAAAATAGCAAAGTAAATAGGTGAAAATAAGTAGTAAAGTTTGCAAAATCGGATCAAAACTGATTGGGATCATTTTTTCCGGACTTCACATCCTATTTGGGTTGCATTTAGGCTTTTAACTCCTGCTCAAATGGATCTTCACAAATCAAGACCTTAAAGTCTCCAAAAGGCTTCAATAAGGCTTGAAACTTAAGAAAACACTTCAGCCCAATTTCTTCTCCAAGGCCCATTGCTTCAATATCTTGGATGGCTAACCTAGATGGTGCTCCATCACTTTAGTTTCCAATCATTGTCTAATTTCTTATAAACTCTACTTTTAGCTTTTGAGATGGACGTCTTTATATCTTTCTTTGCTAGTTTGTAACTTTCTCTATTAACTACTCTCTCTACCTTTGTTGTGATATCCAATAGAGTTTTATAGGATCCTTGATCTTAAGCTTGTCTTATACATCTTCATTCCACCACCAAGACTTCATCTTACTACCCCTAATCCTTTAAGAAATACTCAAGATCTCTTTAGATGTGTTCCTTTAAAGAGTTGGTACTCTCTCCCATATGTACGTAGCATCTCCTTTCAATTTATACTCGTCTCCATATTTGACTTTATCCTTAAGTAGTTCCACTGTATCTCCTTTCAGAATCCACCATCTAACTCTAGTATACCTCATAGAACTTCTTTTTTCCTTCAACTCTTAATTATAAGATCCATAAACAATAATTTATGTTAAGTTGATAATTAAGTGTTAGGTATCACCTTGCAATCCTTGCAACTAGGTGGATTGCTATACCTTATGAGAAAGTAGTCAATTTGAGTTTTCATGGCTCTACTTTAAAAATACTACATAGCAGTCCACTCTCGCAAGACACGTACCTAACATCCTGAGTGATATCCAAATACATACCCCATAAAGGTAGTATGCTATAGCAATCACGACACTCGCTTAATCATGTCATCATAATTTAATGCGTAAATGTCACAATATTTAAAAGCTAAATTCCTCATTTCATTTCATAAAAACCGAATATGTACATTGTAATTTTACAAAATCATCCAAATATGTACATTATCAAAAATAATTACAGAACACGCTATATACATGAGGAAATATTCAAAAATTTCTAACTAGATCCTTCAATCTCAGCTGACTGACCTTTAAGCCATTTATTCTATCCAAAAATGTAAGAACTAATACTTCTTGTAGTGTCTATTTGTCACTAGTGTCCTCTCTCGGTCCTAAAATATCAACGTTGTAATTTTGGTGAGTTTTGCGAACTCAATGAGGTAACTATTCTCGATGGTTCACTCAATTCATACAACACATCACCACATATAAACATATAATTCACATCATTTCATTTATAATATAACATAAAATATCACATTCAGAGCAGTCAAACCGATCATTTCGATAATTTAAAACATGCATAACAATTATTATGCAATGCACATGAGACTCACTCTATTTTATTACTTTGTTATGATCAAGTGTCTTTTTACTAGCCCATATCTCGTGTGGATACTGATCTTGTAATAGATAATATCCCATATCCCTTAGTAGATACTAGGTACAATAGTAACTGAGCTAGAGGCTCTTATCATATTATGAGCTTTAAGCTCTTTTTACTGACGACTCTGGTCACAACTGCCTTTATCTTTCATACATTCATGTAATGAAATGCATCACATTCACATTTATGTTCGGAATTTAGTTTGGCATTCAACATATACATTCATAATCACTTATTTTGCAAATTCACATACAAAGAATAATTCCAATATGTCATTCATATATCAAATGCCTCAGACATTCAGTGTCTGGAATCAACACAATCAAATTCACAACATAATTCAATGCAGAACTTAAAACAACAATTAATAAGTGAGACCATCAAGGTTACTTACAGGTTACTCCAGAAAGATATTGCCTTGAAGTTCCGACAATGTCTGGATGTTGTCTCTTAATATGTTCTTCTATATCATGCAACATACGTTTACATATATCACAAATTTGCACAATTATATAAGTACTTCCATTATTCTCATCATATGATCATTCATAAATAAAAAATAATATATGTCTAATTTGAACTTAGGTTCTCCACCACAATAATCCAAATTTATTCTAAATTCAGCTTTCAATAATTCATCCCAGATTTTGTTTCTCAAAATAAATTTTTGGGTAAAATTTTCATGATCATTATGATAAAGAAAATGAAGTATTTAGGCAATACCTTCTTCTAAACAATGTTCATATATGTCTTAAGTTTCTAATGACACCAAGTTTTCACCATATGGTTCAGTATTCTGCAAGTTATACACAAAATGCTTCAGCCTGTACCCAAACTACAATAGTATTCTGTACTTAACTTCAATCCAAAATTTGAAACTATTATAGATAGAATTAAAATTAGATTCCTTCATGGAAGTTTTAACCATATGTCTGTAGTATAACCTAAATAAAAAATCATCCCATTTAGATATCTACAAGTCAAGATATGGCCAAAATATAAATACTTCTTCAGTAAAAACACTCCATTTAAGAAATTCCAACTCACTTCATCCTTTTCATCCTAAACTTATCAATCAATCCTTTCCTAATGAATTTAGATGCCATAAATTTTGGTGGAGAAGAAAAAAATATGTTAGGAGTTTGTGTCTCAAATTTCAAGTCATTTGGACATCTGGAGAAGAAGTTATGGCCAAAAGAGCGAAGGATATTAAAAACTATTATATATCTCTCCATTCTCACTGTCATGATCGTGCTTTTTCAGATATCTCCTCACTATCACGATCGTGCAAATCGTCTAAGGTTCTCTTCGGTCAAAATTGTGCTACTCCTTTGAGGGTTACTCTCTGTCACGATTATGCTTCTACACGATTATGCAGGGCCTTTGAGGCTCCCTCTCTGTCGCGATCATGCTTATGCACGATCGTGACAGACAATGTTCTACAGATTCATACATAACTTCAAATAAAAAAAATCATCTCTTTTACTAAATCCATCCAACATTTCTAACTTATTTCCTCATTATTTCCTCTTCAATCCTACTTCTATTTCAGCTCAACTCAACACAAACAAATCAAAATCTATGATTAATCACAAATATCAAAAACCGAACATATCAAACATTTATTCCTCATATTTTCTGCATTTTTTTTCATCTTCTTCACTTCTTCATTTTCTTCAATATCTTCATTTTATCTCTAGCTTCTCATTTTAATTTTTCCCATATCACTATATCACCTTACTCCTTTTTCCTTAACTCTAGACTCATTTTGGTTCATCTTTAAAACATCTAAAGATTCGTGTAAAAGAACAGTAAAAATAGAGTATGAAACACCATTTATCTAAAAAATTGTTTTACACTCTTTTACATCATCATAATGATCTTTCCATCTCAAAAATCATTTCAACAACATCTTATGAAAGGTTAGTCATCTCATATGTAGAAATAAGACATTTATATGAACTATTCATCACTCACGATACGTATGACAAATGATCATTAGTCTCACTATTTTGTAATCACCATATTTATTTCATATTCAAACAACTCATGAGAATTTAATATGTTACTTACTTGCTAAAACTCCAAGTTCTTCAAAATCACGTGAATCCTAGCTTTCCATAATACACGATCATCAACAGTCAGAGGTTGTAGGGTTAAATATTTTAGTGACAGTGAAGGAGATAACAAAGTGAAAGTAGCAAGTGAAAGGTGAGAGCAAAGCTTGCATTATGAGGGTGAGAAAATTCATGGAAGTGAAAAAGCTTGTAAAAGGTGAAAAAAATCATGAAGAAGGAGAAGAAGAAGGCAAGATTCAAAAAATTAAATTGTCTTTCAACTATAACTATGGGAATAAAGACTAGGTTTGGCAAGTAACACTTGTCACTTGCTACATATCCAATTTCTATGAGTTTAAACTAGGTTCTCTTATTAAGCTAGTCTAATCAACTCCAGTTGTCTCCCAATTTTCAATGAAACTAGTTAATAAAACCCAAAGTCATTTATCAATTTTCCACTATCATTTGATTCTTATTTCTACTACATTCATTAAATGACTTGCCACTTGGCATTTTTCTTAGTCCAGAAATACCTAAAATTTTCAAAAATTTTCTAAATTTCAATAAAAATTCTAAATTAGTAAGTATATTTTCCAAATCAATTTTTCAATACAAATAAACTACTATTCTCAATATAATAACATTTATAAAATCAATTATATCCAAAAAATGTCAATGAATGCATATAAGGAACAAATTCACTTATGTATGTATGTTGTATTATGTATAAGCATGAAATGCACTTTCTAACTTCTCAATAATCTTTCATGAACTCTATTATAGGTTTCTAAACCTTAACATGGGATAACGACATGTTACAATTCTCCCCTCATAAAAACAATTTCATCCTTAAAATTCTTACGTGATTGTTTAAATAGGTGGGGATATTGTCTTCGCATATGCTCCTCTATTTTTCAAGTTGCTTCCACAGTTGAGTGATTCCTTTAAAGGACTTTCACTAATAGAATTACTTGGTTTCTCAGCTATTTTATATGAGATCCCACCATCTTGATCAACTCCTTAATATAACTCAGATTACTAGCAAATTCAATCTCTTGAGCTAGTAACATATGCGTCGGATCATATCAGCATTTTTGGAGGATACTTACATGAAATACATTGTGTTACTAAGAAATCTCATTCGTTAAAACTAACTTGTATGCTAATGGTCCTATCCTTTCATTGATCTCATAAGGAACAATGTACCTAGGGCTTAGCTTGCCCTTTTTACCAAACCTCAACATTCCTCACTAAGGTGACAATCTTAGAAACACTTTATCTCCTCCACTGTATTCTATATCCCTTTGATGCTGATCCATATAGCTCTTTTGTCTATCTTGGGCTGTTTTAATTTGTTTTCAGATTAGTTTCACCTTATCCATAGTATCTTGTATCAATTCTAAGCCCTCTACCATTTTCAAGCCCTCTTCATCCTAATATATAGGTGATCGACACTTTCTGCCATATAATACCTCATATAACGCCATTCTAATATTACTGTGATACCTTAGATGATGCCATTCTAATATTACTGTGATAGTGATTATTATATGTAAACTCGTCTAAAATCTTGAAGTAAATTTGGAATCCTTGTTTAATACAATGGACATCGAAACCCCATGCAATCTAACCACCTCATTCACGTACCTCTGGGGCTAACTGGTCTAGTGAGTTATTCTCTCTCACTGGTAAGAAATGGGTTAACTTAGTCAATCGGTCCACCACAACCTATATATCGTCATTTTTCCTCAGAGTCTTTGACAATCCCATACTGAAATCTATAGTAATTCATTCTCATTTCTACTCTGGAATTGGTAACGAATGTAGCTTCCCAACCAGAGCCTGATGCTCAGCCTTAACTTGCTGGCATGTTATACACTTAGCAACATAATCCACTACTTGCTTCTTCATTCTGAGCCACCAGAAATGTTGCTTCAGCTTATTATACATCTTGGTGGTACCAAGATGCATAGCATAAGCAGCCATATGAGCTTGCTCTAGAATTTTTTTCTCAGATCATTCACAGTAGGCACACACAGCCTTTGCTTCAGCCATAGTGTCTCATCTCTCATTTCAATCTCAGAATCCAGATTCATTTTCAATTTCTCAATTAGCTTCAGCATATCGGGATCTTTATTCTATACCTTTCTGATTCTATTATGTAACATCGATCTCAGCTTCAATGTAGGAATTAATGCCTCATTCTGATTTAGATTCAACTCCACATTTAGAGCTCTCAAATGAATTAAGCTTAGTAACCTTGATAACTGAATCTGAGCTACACTGCTATTCGACTTAGAAATACTCAATCATACAATCGTAGTCTTGTAACAACTCTATCCATCTCCTCTGTCTCATATTCAATGCCTTCTAACTTAACAGATTACTTAACTCTTATGATCAGTGTATATCTAGAATGTCTCTCCATACAAATAATATCTCCATATCTTTAGAGTGAAAAAAATTGTAGTAAGCTCTAAATCATGTAGTGAGTAATGAATCTCATGATACCATAATTGTCTTAATTATAGGCTATCACCTTACTATACTACATACACATCCTAATCCTTGATGCGAAGCATCACTGTATACTACATATCCTCTAGTTCCCGATGAAATAGTTAATACCAGTACTATCGTCAACCGATATTTCAACTCCTCAAAACTTTTCTGATAGTCATCATTCCATCTGAAAACTACACTCTTCCTCAAAAGTTTAGTCAAAGGGGATGAGATCAATGAGAACCCCATGATAAATCTCTGGTAATATCCGACCAATCCTAAGATGTTGTACCCCACTCCTGCAAGACCCAAACCTGACATCGATGGGTAATGATCAAATTCGTGCCCTGCGAAGGTAGTGTGCTAGGACACTCACTTAGTCAAAAATTGGTATTTTTTTTTGATGCCGCAATCAAACATATTATGCAGAAGTCAATCATCACGTAGGTCCCATTTTATTACATAAACAGTTTCAATAGCCATTTGGGCCCTTTCACAAATACAATACACTTGAGTCATTTTGGAATACTAATTTATACAAAAAGTTGCGGAAAATATAATTCAATACAAAATAGAGAACTACAATGTTGACGCAAACTGGTCTCGACCTTTATCCTTCACTTAAATGCTGTGGTGATACTCCTGTTGGCCTAACGGGGTATTCTTCTAATTCTAAAAAATATTTGCAAATTTTGGGTGAGTTTTGCAAACTCAATGAGTGACTATCATCGATTGCTTACCCAGTCACATAATATATAATTCACAATATTTCATATCCAATACAATTTAATCATTCATATTATACATATGCAGTGCACATGAGACCCACTTTCCATTTGTTACTTTTTTGTGACTGAGAGCCTAACTGTCCCATATAGGGCTCATTGATAACTGTCCCATATAGGGCTCATTAAACGTTGAGCCTAAGGCTTTAATTCACTTTTGAGCTCGAAGCTCATTTTTACTCGTCGAGCTTTAAGCTCTGATCGGTGGCTACTCTAGTCACAACAACCATTATGTTTCATGCATTCATGAAATGAAATACATCACTTATATTTGCATGCTCTTATTCAATCATATTCGCTTATCATCGGAACGGAGTCTGGCATTCAACATATAGTTGAGAATTCACACTTTCACTTGTATGCGATTACACATTCTGAAAACACTTAGCAATCACTTCAATACACTTAGTTAATCCAATTCACATTCAAGTAGCACTTCAATATCCAAGTCAACCATCACAATCATCAGACCTCCTGTATAGAAACCAACATAATCAATCACATTTGCAAAATCGTTCAATAGTCAAATAATACAAGAATTCAAATAACAAACAATAAAGTGATACCATCTCGGTCTACTCACAGTATGCTCCAAAAATAACATTTGCTTCCAAATTTTGGATATGCCTATATGCAGATGTTGAACTTGCACAACACAATTTATGCAATACATAATTCATACCCATTACAAAACTCATTTAAGCCCAAATAATTATATGGGCTATGTACAATGCATGCTCAATGACAATTTTGGGTATATGTTTTAGAACACATTTTATGCTCATTCCCATTTCATAATTCATATGTGTCTAATTGAACTTAGATTTACGCTTCATTTGTACATGATCTTTCCAAATTCTCCTTTCAATCATTACCCTTTGCTTGTGTCTAGCTTATTAATAAGCTTACACCTCAAGAACATTTGGTTACTTTATATCATAACTTAATTTCTCATTATCTCTTTTCTAACCCCATATGATCTCATAAAATCTAATTCCCATTCACAATTTAGCAATTCAAAGATATACACACACCTAGGCACATCGCCCATTTACATAATAACCATAAATATATTACCCACCTAGTTTGCTTGCAAAACTCCAAGTCAAGGTTGTCTTTCCGCTTGTTCTTGGGCAGGATTCTCTTGGTTCCCTAAAACAAACCAAATCTCATTCAATAGGGATCCACTTTAAAATCCCACAATGAAAAATTACTAAAATTGATTCTAGAATACTTAAACCCAAGCATTTTCTAAACTCTAAACCCAAGCATTTCTAAACTCAATGAACTAGGATCCTTCCGAAAACCAAAAGATTCAAAAGAATCTTACCTTGACTCTTCACTAAATGAATAGATCTTTAGTTCAAATGGAAGCTCTTTTCTTACTCTTCCTTTTTCTCTTCTTGAACAACTCCAAAGTCTTTCTTGA
>JANIJH010000006.1:50370449-50392877 GCA_024520975.1 Erythroxylum areolatum | reverse complement strand
TTATTTCTTGATTTTCAACTTAATTTCAATCAACTCATCCACTTTTGAATATTTCTTATTTTTACTCAAAAATCGAGGTCCAACAAGAGATGCCTTACAGAAATTGAAACAAAGCAAATCGGTAAAGAAATATGTTAAAAATTTTAGTTCTCTAATGCTTGACATTGACAATATGTCAGACGTGGAAAAGCTCTTTAACTTTTTATCTGGGTTATAACTATGGGTGCAAATGGAGTTGCGAAGGCAAAATATGAAGGACATGTTTGGTACAATTGTAGTTGCTAATGCTTTGGTGGACTTTCAAGTGATAAAGGAAACTAAGACAGGCTCCTATAATTTCTCCAAGGGAAAAGGCCTAGCCTAATAGGAGAAAAGTGAGGGGAAAAAGAAAAAAGACTCCAAGAAGGGAGACATCAAGGGGAAAGACAAGCAAAACGATGGCTTCAATAGTGGAGAGACATCCTCTAAGAAGGCTAAACTTGCTTGTTACCTTTGCAGTGGTCCACATTTTGTAAGAGAATGTCCAAGGAAGGAGAAGTTGAACGCATTGATCGTTGAAGAAGAAGAAGAGGATTTAGAGGCAGCACAAAATCCGATCTCCTTGTTGACCGCAATTAAAAATGATTCTAACCCTTTTGACAAGTTGATGTATGTAGGAATATAAGTCAATGGGAAGGAGGTAACCATGATGATAGATACTTGAGCGACGCACTCTTTCATGACAGAAAGGATGGTGCATAAGTTAGGGCTTAAGGTGTCAAAGACCATGACAAGGATAAAGACCCTTACGAGTAAGGCAAAAGCAGTTATAGCAACTACTTATAATGTCCTAGTGAGTATAAGGAGTTACGTGCCAAGTTCAATTGCATAGTCATACTACTTGAAGATTTCAAGTTGATACTGAGGATTGATTTCTTGAAGGTAGCAAAGGCGGTGTTGTATCCAAGTTTGGAAGGCATAATGATCATGTATGAGAAAAGTTCCTTCTTTACCAATATTTGTAGATTTGGTGGTGGAACCATGGAGAATACAACAGTAGCACATGTGCTAGCCATAAGCATCGAGAAATGGTTGAAGAAAGGTATAGAGACCTATCTCACTACCATATAGGAGATTGATGAGAACCAAGTGGTGGAAGTCCCTAATGTAGTTACAAGTTTATTAAGGGAGTTTTAGGATATGATGTCAAAAAGGTTGCCGAAGACTCTTCCCCTTTATCGAGAGATAGATCACAAGATTGAGTTGGTTCCTAGAGCAATCCCACCTCCACGAGCCCCATATAGGATGTCCCTATTGAAGTTGAGGGAGCTTTAAAAGCAACTTGTTGAACTGTTGGAGGCATGGTTCGTCCAACCGTCTAAAGCCCCGTATGGTGCCCTAGTATTGTTCTAGAAGAAGTAAGACGAAACACTTCAGATGTGCATAGACTATCGAGCCTTAAATAAGGTAACAATAAAAAACAAGTATCCTATCCCCTTAGTTCAAGATTTGATGGAAAATATTATCGAGGGCTATGGTTTTCACGAAGCTGGATCTTCATAGTGGGTATTGACGAGTTCGAGTAATTGAGGGTGATGAGCAAAAGACAACGTGTGTGACTCAATATATGATAAGTGTAAATTGCATTATGTTTTAGGGCATAGTTTGATATATGTTTATCCATTAATCTGATCATTTAGTATGTGTTTAGGTTAGAATTGTGGTAGTTTGTTAATTATTTGTGTTTTAAGTGTTTAATGGGTTAGTACAAGTTTTTGAGCTTAAATATTATGTTTTTGAGGTATCTTGATGTATTTGTTATTATTTTAGGGTCAATATTGAAGAATGGAGGAGTTTCGAAAGACATTTAGGTTGAAACAATGTCCACAATCGTGATAGAAGGCTTAGATGTAGGTCACAATTGTAGCCTACGTTGGGCAAATGCTCAGACACTTACAAATTTTGCATTTCGAGGGATTTTTTTAACCTTTCAGACCCCAGAAGAATCGTAATTCAACCTTAAACACAAAAGAACATAAATAAAACAAGAAGAATAGATAGAAGGGAGCTTTTGCATCAACCACTTTTGGAGAAATCCTAGAGAGAATTCATCAAGAGATTGAGAAAGAGAAGAAGGAAGAGGGAAGTTGAGAAGAAGCTAACTCAACGTACTTCCCAAATCAGGAGGTTTCTCAACGTCACTGCCTCCCGTCCTCCGTTTCGATTGTATTTCCTATTTATTTTTAGTTTTATCATTGTATAAAATTAAATTAAATAGTTGATGATAGGATCTAAATGGTGAGGATGCTCTAAACTCACCTTTGGAGTTTTATTCTTGATTTAATGAAATTTGATTGTTTTTATATTTATAGGATTTATTATGATTAAATTCTGTGATTGCATAATTCGGTAATAAACTCAGATGGTGAATCGAATGAAAAATATTTAAATTGGGATAACGACAGTTAGGTGATTTAATAGTGCACGAATTAAAACAAATCAGTAATTATGCGAAGAGAGATCATGCATAAGTTCTCGATAGTTTATTGGACAACTTCAGATCTAATTAGGGTTTTGGATAAATCATTAATCGAGAGATTGCGATTTCCATAATCTGATTAGGATTTATAATTTAGGGTTAATGTTATAAATTAAAAGAGAGTAATTAGCCCTAGGATCTTCTAGAACCAATAATCCGGTAATTTGTAATCAATGAGGTTAGCATTAAGGATAAGTAGAATTTCCTTTATCTCAATTGGTAATTCTCTTAGGTTGATTTTTGGGTGTGTGTTGCAATTATTAAGTTATTAATATTTTCGTGATTGATTCTTGAATTGTTTTGATTAATTGAATTGAATTATCATTTTAGTTTTGTTATATTGAATTTCTGCAATTTATTCTAGCCTTAGATTTTAGGATTAAATTATCCCTCCTCGTGGGATCAACACTTTAAGCTCTACGCGAACGAACCATGCGCTTGTAGATTATTGATGGTATTTATTAAAACTTACATACATCAAGAACTCGATCAAGTTTTTAGCGTCATTACCGTGGAGGCAATTAATATAGTTCTTTAGTTTAAGACTTTTTCACCTTCTTTTTTTTAAAAAAAATTGGGCATAAAATAGATGACACATCAACTTGGATATCACCGGACAACAATGGGGAATCTTAAAAGTTGAATTCTAAGACGAGATAAAAAGACCAATATGGAGGATATATATCATAAAGAGCAAAAGACTCTTGAGGATTTCAATGAGCCCGAATTTCGTTGAGGAAATCATCATCCTTATATGAACCCGTACACTTCAGGGTGACAGAACCACCTAGATTTCTATTGGTCCAATAATGTAAGTACTCATATGGAACACAAGACCTATTTGAATTTCAGTAAGATGAGTCTAGTTTATGGGATTCCAAATTGTTCAAAATCATGGATAAGATATCAAAAATGGAAGAGAACCAGAAAAGACTGGAAGAGAAATTTGATCAAGTAACGAAAAGTCATGCCTCTTATATTCACAACCTGGAGATTCAAGTAAGATGGCTTTCTATGGATTTTGTTAGCAAAGTGTGGAAAATTGTCTGTGTAGCATGAAAGTAAATTCAATAGACCCATGTCAGGCTATCACAATTAGGAATAGGGTAGAGCTAGAAGAACCAGTGGAAAACTAAGCTGAACCCCATCTTATAGAAGACCAAGAGACGAGGAAAGAGGAAGAAGAAAAGAAGGCCTATTATCTACCAGTTCTTGATATACCATGCTTCAACATCTAAAAAACTTGGGCAAATGTCTGTGAAGAGAACCTCATCATTCGGATTAGTGATGATCAAGTGACATTCAACATGAACGATGAATTAAAGAATTTGGAGGAGCATGACTCATTCGTAAAAATTGATGTGCTCGAATCTTTGAAGGAATGAGAGGAAGAAGAATAGATGACAACGGGCATCAAGTTCGAAGAAGCTATGGAAGTCTTTGTTTAAGAAGCTAAAGAAAAAGAGGAGATGAGGGCGAATGAGGAAGAACCAAGAAGAGAACAACTCACCCTCTTACTAGGTAAACTGCTGGATTCTATAGAAGATTCAGAGAGTTTTCTTATTCATTGTTTTTTTGACTGTTGGCTAAAAAAAAGGACATTATTGAGCTTAATTGGTTTTCATAATTTTATTAATATTTTCCTTCTAATTATTATACAATTTATAGCTTACTTACAGGCTACAAAACTGATGTTGAACGAAAAGGGTGGAAGTAAGTCGCTCCTAATTGATCTAAGATGAGCTCCCAAGGATGCAAGGTCAAGCTAATTACCTTAAATTAGCACGTTTAATAGTTAGATTTAAATTGTTAGGTTTGTTTTAAATTCTAAAATAAGTTTTGAATGATTTGGAATGGTTTGGATTGCTAATTCTTTACTCTCTTGAATCACTTATAAGATAAGGAAACACTCTCGATGTTAAGCGGATTTGGTCTCAACACTATTTCCACCACTACCTCCATCACCATAAATGGTTTCACATTCTAACCCTTTTTTCATTTTTGTTAGTATTTTTCTCTCATGTTTTTCCTATATTGTGATTTATTTCCCCCTGGTATGTTTGTGTACCCTTCGCACAATGAGGATAATGTGTTGTTCAAGTGTGAGGAGGGTTGTGTATTTTACCTTAAGTGTGAATTTTTTCATATTATATGATAGTTTGTTTAGGTTATATAATGTGAATTGGGTGAATGCATCAATGGCTAGGACTTAAAGGGATAGACTTAGCCTTAAACATAGTATTTTAGGTTGCAAAGATTTGTTAACTTGTGATATTAGTGACCTAAGTTACTTAGGGCTAAATATGCTGGTTAATTAGGATACGATGTTAGTTGATTCACCCTAGGAATTTGCCATACTCATTTATAATTTTAGGCCAATCAAATAAGTGTCATTATTAGTACATTTTCATGAGAATGATTAGCTAAAGCAATAAGGTAGGCAAAATTTTGTGTTTAAAAATGGTTGTATAATTTTAACTAAAATAACTATTATGCTGACCTTCGGGTTATGAATAGAGCTAGTATCCAGTTGAGAATGTGATGTAGCTGAGTAAAGAGATCGACATATGTCACAAGTGTGTGCCTTTGTGTAAAAAGGCTATAATGACATTCCAACCAAGCAGCTTAAGAACAGCATGACTTAGTTGAGTAACCGGATCGATATTTATTATAAATGTTTACCTTTGCATAAAAAGACTAGGTTTATATCTTTAAAGAAAAATCAACAAATAGAATGTTTCAAATAAAAAAACTACCAAACTTGTTAGTGGCTTGTTTTTCCATGAAAACCTATTGAGGAATAGCTACCCTTTTATTTTGACTGAATGATTATCAATGTGTGTGTGCAGGTGATGGAGGTGAATAGACTCAACATTACAATTTTGATTAGTTTGTATATTTACTCCAAGGTGCTTAGACGCAGATTTTGCTTGTTAATAAGTTAGAATGACTTGAAGGATTGTGTTTATAATTAAATTTGTTTCGTTATGTTGAAGCCATTCTCTCATTATTACATATGCGTATTTTGTGTTGTCTTGATTTGTTTGATTATTTTTGTTTGCTTGAGGACAATCAAACATTTAAGTGTGGGGAAACTGCATCGTGTTTTAGGGCATAGTTTAATATGTGTTTATCCATTAATCCAATCATTTAGTATATGTTTAGGTTAGAATTGTGTTAGTTTGTTAATTATTTATGTTTTAAGTGTTTTATAGGTTAGTACAAGCTTTTGAGCTTAAATATTATATTTTTTAGGTACCTTGATGTGTTTGCTAGTATTTCAGGGTCAATATTGAAGAACGAAGGAGTTTTGGAAGACATTTGGGCCAAAACATCATTCAAGATCATGACAGAAGGCTTAGATGTAGGCCACGATCATGGCCCCTACATCAAGCAGACGCTCAGACACTTACAAATTTCACATTTTGAGGGATTTTTAAGACCTTTTGGACCCAAAAAAATCCTAGTTCAACCCTAAACATAAAAGAAAATAAATAGAATAAGAAGAACATATAGAAGGGAGCTTTTCCAATTTTGGAGAAACCTAAAGAATTCATCGAGAGATTGAGAAAGAAAAGAAGGAAGAAAGAAGTGGAGAAGAAGCTGACTCGACATACTTCCCGAATCAGGAGGTTTCCCGACGTCGTTGCCTCCCATCCTCCGTTTTGGTTATATTTCCAATTTATTTTCAGTTTTATCATTGTATATAATTGGATTGAATAGTTGATGATAGGATCTAAATATTGAGGATGTTCTAAACTCACTTTTAGAGTTTTATTCTTGATTTAATGAAATCTTATTATTTTTATGTTTATTGGATTTATTGTGATTAAATTCTATGATTGCATAATTTGGTAATAAAATGAGAGGGTGAATTAAATGAAAAATAATTAAATTAGGCTATTGAGAGTTAGGTGATTTAATAGAGCAAGAATTAAATTAAATTGGTAATTGTGTGAAGAGAGATCTTGCATAATTTCTTGATAGTTTATTGGACAACTTCAGATCTGTTTAGGGTTTTGGATAGATTGTTAATCGAAAGATTGCAATTTCCATATTCTGATTAGGGTTTATAATTTAGGGTTAATGATTATAACTCAAAAGAGAGTAATTAGCCCTAGCTATAACCAATAATCTGATAATTCATAACCAAGTAGGTTAGAGTTAAGGATAATTAAAATTCCCTTTATCTTAATTAGTAATTCTCTTATATTGATTTTTGGGTGTGTGTTACAATTGTTGAGTTATTAATATTTTCGTGATTGATTGTTGAATTGTTTTGATTGATCGAATTGAATTCTCATTTTAGTTTCGCTATATTTGAATTTTTGTGATTTATCCTAGCCTTGGATTTTAGGATTAAATTATCCCTCCTTATGGGATCTACACTTTAGGTACTACGCAAATGAACCATGCACTTACGGATTATCAAGAGTATTTGTTAAAACTTACACACATTAAACACTTGATTAGTATGGATCATACGAATTTTTAGTCATACTGTTAAGACTGACTGATGCCCCTGCAACATTTTGCAACTTGATAAATGATGTACTGTACGATTTCCTTGATGAGTTCATGTTGGTGTATCTTAACAACATCATAGTGTATAGTATAAATATGCCTGAACAAGTGGAGCACTTGAGGAAAGTGTTCGAGAGACTGAAGCAACATAAGCTCTACGTGAAGAAGGAGAAGTGTGAGTTTGCACAGCCGAAGATCAGATTCTGGGGTTACTTGGTGAGTAAGGTTCAGGACAGGATGAATTCGAAAAAGGTGAAGGTGATAGTTAAGTGACAGCTTCCCACGACAATACGAGAATTGTAGAGTTTACTTAGACTGACGAACTATTATAAGCAATTTGTAGTGGGATATTTGAAGAAAGCGACGCCATTGATGAACTTGCTAAAGAAAAAGCAATAGTGGTATTGGTCGGATGCGTGTCAGGAGGCATTCGAGATACTTAAAGTTGTTATCTCAACCAAACATGTGTTAAAGCTACCAGAGTTTGATCTTTCATTGAGGTACATACAAATGCTTCAGACAAAGCCATTGGTGAGTTCTAGTACAGGAAGGTCATCTCGTAGCATTTGAGAGCTGAAAGCTTAATAATGCATAGTAGTGGTACTCGACACATGAGAAGGAGATGCTCATTATGGTGCATTACCTTGAGACATGGCGAGTGTATTTGTTAGGAACCAAGTTTGTTGTTTGTACAAACAATATTGCTACACATTTTTCAAGACCCAAAAGAATTTATTCACGAAGCAAGTCCAATGGCAGGAGTTAAACCAAGGAGTCACAACAACGTGGCAGATGCCTTAAGTCAGAAGAATGTATTTGCATCCCTATATGCCATTACTAAGGCGGAGTCTAACCTGTTGGAGCAAATCAAAGTTGCGGTTCCGTTGGACAACATATATTGTAAGTTGATCTCACAAGTTAAGGAAGGTTTTATGTGCAAGTTCTAGCTCGATGATGACGAGCTATTGATGACTAAGAGTAGTTAAATGTACGTGTCAAGTTTTAGTAGATTACGGAAACAACTATTGAAGGAGACACATAACTCATAGTGTACTGCTTACCCCGGAGTTCAGAGGATGTTGGCGCTCCTAGCTCATTTCTATTATTAGCCGAAGATAGAGAATGACATTGAGGTTTATGTTAAGACTTGCATTATGTGTAAGTGAATAAGTCGAAGAAGAAGAAGGAAACTGATTTGCTACAATCCTTATCCATTCCCAAAAAGACCGTGGATGTCAGTTTTGATGGATTTCATAAGAAGGTTTCCAAAGATGGACAACATGGCAACAATCATATTGATTGTAAATCGTTTCTTTAAATATGGGATCTTCATGCCAACACCAGCATCGTGTCGCTCAGATATTATGGTGGAGTTATTCTATAAGAACATGGTGAAGTACTTTAGAGTTCCTGTGGACATTGTGGGTGACCAAGATTTACAGGCCAATTATAGACATCCCTTTTCAACATGAGGGGTTATGATTTGAAGTTTTCAATGGTGAATCACCTACATACGAATGGCTAAACGGTGAGGATCAATGGTCTGCTAGAGGAGTACTTAAGGCATTACATAAGTGCAAGTCAATGTATCTAGTTAAGTTTGATTGATACTGCACAATTTTGCTATAATTTGCACAGATCTCTAAGAAGGAGAAGAGTCCCTTTGAGATAGTCTTAGGATAGCAACCTCTCACTCCACTCCAGATTGCACAACAAAAGACAACTGGTAAGTGTCTTATAGCGTATAAGTTGGCGATGGAGAATCAAGAGTTGTTAAATGAGGCGAGGGATAGTCTTCGAAAGGCTTCTTAACCAGTGAAGAAGTAAGTGGACTTATGAAGGAGACTATTAGAGTTTGATGTAGGAGATAAGGTACTTCTGAAACTTACCCCACGAATTTGGAAGAAGATCACGAGCAAGCAAGTGCATCGTGGATTGGTGCCAAAGTGTAATGGACCATTTGAAGTGTTGAGTAAAATAGGGAATGTGACATATAGGTTAAAGTTGCCCAAGAGATTGAGGGTACACCCTACTTTTCATGTTAATTTTCTCAAACCTTATAATGAGGATACATCATATTTGAATAGGAGTCAAGTGAAGAGAGCTCCATCGATTAAGAGAAAATAGTTCGAGGATCAAGTAAAGAAGATCTTGGATCAGCTCAATGGGGCAGCATCAAAAGAACTGACAAACTGAGTTCTTAATCTAGTTGTAGGGAAAGTCAATCATGGAAGATACATAGGAGAAAGATACAAGCTTATGGTAGTTTGAGGATCAAATGAATGCCTACCTTCAGACTAGTTCAACATGGGCATCGAATTCATCTAATGGGGGTGGTTTATTAGCACCTTAACATATGAAGGCATTTCACAGCTAGCTGGAGACGGGCTTTAGGTGGAAGGTTAGCTGGATCATATACATGACGGTGACATGCAAAAGCTCCAAGATGACTTAGCAAGTTAGAACAAGCATGGTGTGATTTTTGTTAGAGTTTTAGACCTTTTACAACCTGACATGGCTAAGGCTAAGTTCTTGATAGACTAAGCACTTAGTGGTTGCTCAAATAGACGGACCCTAGTTAATGGACTTAATATGGGTAAGCATTAGATTGGATCAATGTCTTATGACTGGCTTTGGTTTGGATGACTCATCATCAACAGATAGAGATTGTGGGAAGATCTTAGATGATGTGGTGAATAAGATCATGGAGGATAAACATAAGCACTAAAGGATAAAGAACATGCGGTAAGATCATCTGAAGATAATGGACATCTTCATGAATAGGGATAGATCATTATAATCTTTTTCTTATTAATTGGGATGTGGATAAGCCTTATCAGATAGAGTCCTATTTATATAAGGATGTTATCTTATTGGATAATGAAGTAATCTGATTGAATAAGATGTGATCTTAGGTAATAGAGTTATGTTAGGATTCTAGCTTGTTCCCTAAGCCTTGATGCCTATATATAGCTCATTTGATCCTTGCCCCTCATATATAAAATGACACACAAAGATTGCGAGAGCATCCTTTGTATACTTTGAGGGAAGTAATAAAAGTTGGTAGTTTGTTGTATCTCTTTCTTGCTTTATTGTTGCCTTTACTATTCTATTGCTTTCGTTGTTTTCTTTAGGTATGAGAGTTAAACACTATGAGGGTTGTTAGATGTTTGAGAACAAAGATTGTTGGTCAACGATCATGGGGACAAGGCTAAATCTTGCTTTAACGGAGCTTAGTGAGATTGTTGTGCAAAGGGGTTGGTGCATCTTGTGGAACAAGTTTGTGTTTAAAGGAAAACCTTTGTAACAACTACCATGGTGGCATTTAATCTAGCAGTGATACAGTACATACGAATGGTATGTAGATATTGGGGTCCCATGGGTAACTTCTATAAACATTGGGGAACCCAATTAACCAACAACAGAGGGTGAAGATAGAGCGGCCACCTATATTAGAGTCGTCACTACAACCACAGCCATCACCACCTAAGATGGGAGATAAAGAACCAAAGCTAGATATTCTAAGAGGTGCCAGATCTAAGATGCAAAACCCAACTCAGGTAAAGATACATTATGAAGAGATGGGTGGGCTAACTTTTGGGAACTTAAAAGACTATCCAACAATAGCAGGCAGAGCTTATTGAGTAGGTAGGATGACTCAAGATTGTAGTTGAGTGACTAGGAAGACTCAAGCATATAGTCGGATGGATGGGAGAGTTGATGTTATTAATGGCGAGCCATTTAAGCATCGATATCCAACCTCCATCATTTGGCGAGGGCACTTCCTCTATAATTCCTCCACTAGCACAGGATCATCCACTTGAGGACCCTCTTTTGTCAAACTAGCCTGAATCACATCAAGAGGGAGAAGCTTGATTTTTTTTAGTCTTCCTTTATCTTTATTAATTGTGTATTTATTATTTTCTTTTCTCTAACATCATAGTTATAGTTATTTTTTTTTCTTAATTTTTGTGTGTTATTTTTATTTTCTTTAATTTTTTTATCCCTTTTTCTTTATGTTTTGCAATGATATAGTATAGTATTAGATGGATCAGAAATCAGAAAAATCGTCATATTAAAGAAAGTACAATAAACCTTCTCACTTATTATATATACTTATTGTGTACATTGGAGATAATGCACAACTTTAAGTGTGAGGAAGGAATTTATGATTTTAATGATTTTCTTTAAGCTTATTATAATCTTATTTATTAAATTGTAGAAACTAATATCTTAACTTAATTAAAATATATCCATTAATACTGTATTTTGTTATTGAATATTGATTTGGATTAGTATGTAAAAAGATGATAGATAGAATAAAATTGCTTTTATTAGTCATATTGTTAGTAATCGTTGAAATAGTCAAATTGAATGAAAATTACATACTATTTACACATATAGACCCGTCTTTTTGTGAGCTTTTAAGCCTAAGAGCAAATTTTTTGAAAAATTTTTAAGCTCTTTTATTTCTTTCATATGCGTTATAGTGCATAGTGGAACAATTCTAAAACTTAATTTTATTATAAATATTAAAACACCATTTTTAAATTAGAGCCATTAACAAGATAAAAGGCATTTAGATTCAACAATTTGTTTTAGCATATTTCTTTGATAATTACCTTACCTTAATTTATCCCTTAGGAATAATCAAGTTCAGCCTTAGTCTTTGATTAAACCCAAATTACTAACCTTTAACTTATTTTTCTTTGAAACCTTTTTATTTTTTGAACTCTAAAGGTTATTTAAATTATTGGGTTGATTGAAATTGGAAATTTTGAAAAGTTTAATAACACTTTATTAGTGCTACATGATGAATGCTCAAAATTATGATATAAACAAGTTTCCTGTAATTTCTCTTTAATAAATTTCCTTCAATTCAACCCTATTTATTTTCCCAACCATAACGTACATAAGCCATATTACAAAATGTATAAAGACCTTTTAATTTTTGTTTCCAGTTTATACATAAGTGGTGGAGAAGTGATAATACTGCAAGGCTATAATAAGAGTTCTACTATGCATTGATTTGAGAGTTTTGATATTTTTCACCCTAAACACTTTAGAGCAATAAGTGAACTTTGGTGAGCATGTTAAGGTTTATGATTTTAATTTCAAAGTGATTATCGATGTGATTACTATTAATATTGACTTAAGAAGTAAATTTTAGGATAACTTGAATCTAATTGTATGTTAATTTGATTCAATATGGAATGATGATTTATAGTATGAATAAACAGATCAAGATTAATGAAGGATGGATATTATAAGATTTATAATTTTGATTATGGTTTGCTGGAGGACAAGCAAAAGCTTTAGTGTAGAGAAATTTAATAGATGTATATTTGACTATATTTATACACACATATTTGATGTATTTTTCTTAACATTTTATATTTTATTGTATATTTGGTATTTAATTTACTGTAAGCGCATTTATAGGTTATAATTACCTTCATAGACTAAAAAGAGAAGAATTCAGATGAAAAAGCAACATAAAACAAAGATTTGAAGCAAATAAGAGATACATGACTGTGTATATAGCCATGTACGTCTCCCAACCTATGCAGAATCATGAATTCTGGAGATTTTGGAGTATACATGGTCTAGTACATAGTCGTGTATCATACCATGTTTCTCTCAAAAACCTAAAAAATATTATAAAAAGACGAAAACGGAGGCAAAATAAAGGACCACACATGCATAAATGGAGTTTGATCTTGATGCAAGACTCCCTTTTTTGAAAATCCACACTTTTCCAAACCCAGAAAACATATGGAATTCTAACATTCTTCCTGGGAACAAATACTTTTATATATCTCTTGGTTGATCTATATCATATGCTATTCTTATAAGATGATATACATTAGCTAAGAGCCCGCCTAGTGCTACATCATAGGCACATTGGGAATGCAAATGTTTAAATGAAATATTGTCATATGATTTGAATCTATACTTTTAATCTAAATCCAATTTAATACTCATTTTATTCATTTATTACTATATTGGCTGTAATTGGTTGCAATATTTGCCTATTAGGCAAGAGGATAGCAAGTTACAAATTTTGTCTTGGTAAGATAGACATGTATTTTATTTCTATTACAATAAAAATTCATAATTCATGAAAAAGTAGTTAATAAATGAATAGTTAATGGTGGGTAACCATTAGCCTTTTTTTAATAGTACAAATCTTGTATGTGTTCCTAAGAAAAAGAATTTATCCATTTTTTGGAGTCTTAAAGGGATGTGGAAACACATAAGAACTCTTAAATGAAAATATAAAGGAGATATAAATCCAATTCATTTGAAAATGGTAAGATCTTTGGCATAAGAAGAAAGGGTTGATCCATGTCATTTTGAATTGGTTTCTACTTGTTCAAATAACACTAAGGTGAAGCAAGAGGTCAGGAACAACGAATCTCTTTATGATAAACATATTCATTTTGAAAGTTCGTTATTACAGGTAGCTCCTACAAAAGATCAGACTAATGATTTATACAATACTTAAATTCTCGATGCGGATGCTACATAGTTGGTTCTCATCCTTCAGAGACTACAAGTGTAAAAGGAGCATCCATCGACAAAAGGATCACCCTAAGATGATCGTCTCATAGCCATTGAGAATGAATCAAATCAGATGGTTCTATTTCTCAATCTTTTTGACTTGAAGAGGATTCAAACCTCCACGTTCTTTAGCACAAGATTCGAGTCTTGCATGTCTACCATTTCACCACCAAGGCATCTTGTAAGTGAATCGTATTTCATGAATATGATATCTATCTAGTGTGATGTATGGAATATATAACAAAGGTAGAGCTTTGGAGTCTTTCTATTGATAGATTTTTTTAAATTAAATAATTTTTTTGAAAATTTTCTATTGATAGATTTGATAATCTTAATATCAAAGGTATATTCTACTAATAAAGTATGTCATTTTATGTAACTTTTGTATTGAGTTTTAAAAGGTAAATTATTTTGAATAAAAGCCTTAATATGAATATTATCAATTCTTAATAAAAATCTTTTAGATAATAAAATATTTTACAACTTTTTACTACCGTAAATAATTCTTTTTCATTTATAAGATATCGAGAATTAAATCATCCTCATCAGATGGTAAATCAAATAGGGTGAAAATTCAAATCTTTGACTTTTCTTTAAAAGAATTTTAAAAAGTTTCTTATTTTGACTAGGTTTTGAATAATATTTGAAGCATATTTTAATAGTTCTAAAAACCTTTAAACTTGTTTTTCACCTAGTAACTTATCAGGAAATTGTGAGATTTTTGGAGGATATGAGATTGATGTTTAACTCCCCTACCCTCTATTTCCATGCTAAGAAATTCTATTTTAATCTGACATATCTTGGTTTTTTTCTCAGAAAGAGCTAATTCATATTGTTCATGTAGATTTGAAAATTTATTAAGATGCATAATATATTGAGCAATATTCTGCATGGTCTCTAACCATAAATGCTAGGGAAGAATGGGGGATTTACTAGGCTTAATTATCATTAGATTTTCTAGTTCAAGATGTTGTATTTTGAATTTTTCATAATCTTCTAAATTATATCAGTAATTCTAATAATCTTTTGATATCTTCATTTCTAAATTTGTTTCTTCCCTATTTTTATCCTAAAATTAGAATGGGTTATCATAGTAATTTTTCTTTGTCTTTTGTTTTACTAATATTAATCCATCTCTGATGGTTTTTATATATTGATACTTATTTTCTAAAATATTTTCTATTTTTAATTAAGGTTTTCCTTTTGGAAAGATTAGTTTTTTTTTTATATCCCACACCATACTGGGTTGTGCAAGGTTTATATGTGATTAAGGTTGATCTAGCATAAAAATTTTAAATTTTATTAATTATGATCCAATTACCACAAAGAGTTTTCACATATATTTGTAGTTTAATATTATTAAATAATATTTTGTGAAATAATTGGAGAAATTTATTTCCTAAATGAATATCAGTTCCGGTATCATAAAAGTAAAATGGTGGACATTTTATTAAAAATGATCTTTATAGTATTTAGGATTTATGAATACCTTTAGATAAATGTAACTTATTGTTAGAAATACCTAATCCTATTATATTTTTTAAGGTTTCACGCTATTGTAAAGGAAAACAACTTGCTTTACATAAACAGTAACCAGCTCCACCGTCTAATGGGCAGGAAAGTATTCAACTCTATAATAATTGTAAGTTATTCCAGTTGGAATATAAATACTAGTAGAACTAGCCATTATCTCAGAATATATATTACATTGTTATTATAGGATACTTACATTCCATATTGAGTTATCTTGTAAGGTTGAACATGTTCGAGAAAAGTAGTTCCTAACATTATCTCTAAATTGAATCTTCATTTTTAACTAATAATCTTATAAGTATTTCATTGTCTCCTATCTTAATGGTGGTTTCTATGGCAGTATCTATCTAATGTATTTCACCATTGAAATTTGTTTATTAATAAGGGTCATTTAGGTGGAAACTTATCAAAGTATGTATTAGATTATGATTAATGTAACTTCCACTAGCTTTAGTATCAATTAAGATATTATACAGAACATGATTTGTACAATCAAAATATTTTCCTTTAATTTTATAATTAGAACTTATCCTTCTATTTGCTCTTCAGGTATTAGAATATCGTTGACTACTCGAAACACTAATTTTTGAATAAAATAATCTAGGAAATAATTTATTGTGAGAAGTTAGAAAGGTTTTTTGTTGTAAATCTAATGAAAAAAATATTTTCTAGGTTTTTATACAAGCTTCTGATTCATAAATTGAAAAGTTCAATGAATAGATAGAAAATTTATACTTAAAAACTTGAGCATATATAAACTAGATTTATTTAAACAAGAAGTTCACATGAATCCTAATATTAGTAATATACCTAGTATTTTTAGAAACCCACCTCCTAGATATCTTTCATAAAGTTTTAACAGACCTAATTTAGGATATGTTGGAACTTATATGATAACCAAAGATAAAGATGATTTTATGCCCATGGATAAAATGAGAACATAAGCTATAAATCCTTTTGGAATATATTTAGATATAGGTTGCATCCAAAATATAGAAGAAGCAATATATAAAAGGGAAACTACTCTATGAGTAGTTGTTTCTATTAATAAAATAGAATATGAAACAACTAAACAATTTTAAAAAAAAAAAACTTTGGCCAATAACTCCCTTAGGTTTTGGAAAATTTTAGAAGAAAACTCTAAAAACTCTATCTTTAATCTAGATAATAATATAGCAAATATAACAACTCATGCAGTCGAAACTTTTTGGTTAGAACTTGTTAGAGATGGAAATATTTTAAAAGATACAACTACTATAGGAAAATATGCTATAGCATTATAAAGACTACAATTATGTGATATGTGTAAAATCAACAGATATATTTTTATTTTCTTAGACTATTATTACCATATTTATAATCAAATTGATAATACACAACTTTATTTAAAGATGTTTTTCTCAATGATCCCTGATCCTTGGGGAAGTAAATTAGAGGCAACTTATAATCATGGTCTTATAGATATCTTAGGAAAAAGAATCTCCTTTTTAAAAGATAAATTAAGTGAATGGTGTGATGATGATATATTACTAAAGAAAAGTTTAAAAATAAAGAACAAATCATATTGTTATGATTTAAAAATGCATACTATGATAAATTTGAGGTAATTTACAATTGTGGTCTTATAGACATCTTAGGAAAAAGAATCTCCTTTTTAAAAGATAAATTAAGTAAATGGTATAATGATGCTATATTACTAAGGAAAAGTAAAGAAATATAAAAAAAATCATTTTGTTATGATTTAGAAATGCCATTATGATAGGATAAGATAGTCCTTACTATTATAATAAGATAAAAAAGAAAAAAAGGAATAAATATTTGAAGAAAGATATTTTTAAAAAATATAAAGCCAATAAGAAAAAAGAAGGTTACAAACCTAGAAAACCTATGTTTAGAAGAAATAAGAAAAGGAATAAAAAGATAACTGAATATCAATGCTATTATTGTCAAGAAAATTGGCATTGTGCTAATGAATGTCCTTAAAGATTTAATAAAAAGAGAATTGAAATAGATTATGGAATAAATGAAATGATAGAAAACGAAGATTTAATCAGAATTATTATTGAAGAATGCTCTTCTAAAGAAAGTATTTCATAATAACATATACAGAATATGAAGAAACCTTAAATTCTAAAATAAAAGAGTAAAATAGGAGAATCTTTTAACATTCAAGTTGATAATCAAATAACAGATAATATATTAGAAATATCTGAAAAACATAAAGATTACAGTCAAGAAGCTCCTATTGATAGAAAAATACTTAAAAAGATTCAAATTCCTATGTTTTCTATAAATTCTTATAGTTGATTTATTATGAAATTACTAAAAAATAGGGAAAACTTGAAAATTTTCTTATGTTCTACGCTATAAACCTTAAAGAAAAAATTCAGATATTAGTTTAACTTTCAATAAAGTAATAAATTATCCGCTATCTAAGAAAGATATTTCTCGAGATCACATTACCAAAAACATCAGGGACAAAATAGGATGGGTGTATATCGAATCTATACAGATGATAATTAGATTACTTTTAAAGAAGGAACAGATAGTCCTATAAATATAGCAATACTAAATTATCAAATTCGCAATAGAAAATAAGCCTAAATTTTGAAAGGCAAATTTTTATATCAAAAATTTTTGTTTTAATATATATCCCATGATGTCTTATAATATACAAGATAAAAATTTTGGTGGCGCTTGAAACTCCTCGCTCTTTTTCTTCTCCTATATTAAATGTCATTCATTTATTGTTTTCTTAAATGCCTCAAAAATCAAAATCCTTTTACCTTTCCCTATCAATTTTACGAATCGACCATCTTTCATTATTTGTCTTTTAAAATTATGTTGATTCGTCTAGTATATACAACAATTAAAATTTGTGTAAATTAATAATTTTTAAAATAGTGCGTTTTAGTAAATTATATTTTAAATTGCAAATTTTGCTTAAAATTTTTAAAATACTATTATTAATTAAAATTTTCAATTTATAGCAAATACATTCTATTATTAATTGTTAAAACTAATCCTTCTAACTTGAATTATCACATAAGATGAATCCATTAATATCAAATAATACTGCAAGAGTGAGAATAGCAGAGAGCCCATAACTTCCTAGATCATTGGTGATTTTACTCCCACTTAATCCATGGCTGCGTCTTCTTCTTCCTCTTCCTCTTCTCATGTTCCCCTAGCCCAAACCACTGTCCTTTCACCTAGACAATGCCCTTCGATTCCTTCATCAAAACCTAATCTCACCCAAAATATAGATCTGAACCATCAAGTTTCTTCTCCTATTAAGAATCAGACAACAGTAGGATGCAAAATCAGTCTGAAAAGTCTTTTGACCCAGAGACTTCCTTAAACACTCAAGATATTAGAGCTTCGGTAAAACCACTTCCAAAAACCTAGAAATCAATAGTTTCAGAATTAGTGGAGGAGTACTCGAGTGTTAAGGCATTGGCCTATTACCCCCCAGAGATTAAGGATGACCAAATTTTTTCCATCCCTCCACCAGAGCTGGTGCAAAAAAGAGCAACAAAATTTCGACATGCTCTTATAGACTTCTTCATTGGTAAGCGTCCGGCCTACCTAGTGGTTCAGAAAGCCCTTTCGAAATCCTAGTTAGCATTTAGATTAACTGAAACTCTAATTACAAGTTTAAACAAATTTTTGTTCAAATTTGATTCGGAGGTAGTATGAATGAGGTATTGGAGAAAGGCCCTTGGCATATCCAAGGGAAGCCCTTATTCTTAAGGAAATGGAGCTTGAATGCTGGGGAGTAGGAGGAGATTAGGTATGCACCAGTGTGGACTAGATTCCTTAATATTCCATATGAATACTAGAATGTCTAGAATTCTATATGCCAGAATGTGTGTGGAATTAGATTTGGAGAGGAGTTGGCTTTCATCTTTTCAGGTAGCCACTTATAATGAAGAAGGAAAAGTAACTTTTAAGGAAATTAAGATACAATATGAATGGAAGCCTAAGAATTATACACAAAAGAAGGAATGGAAACCCACAGGCCGTATGTTTGAAACTAGGACACAACAAGGGTTGGAAAGGAACATGCTTCACTTCCTATATGTGTAAACCAGCTTCAGGAGTGTGGTCAAGAGCAAGGTACTGAAAATGATCAAATAAGTCCTAAGGAGAGCAAACTTTCTGAAATCCTCAAGGAGAAAAGTAAAGGCAAAGAAATTCAGTAGAAGCAGGATGATTCTAAAGGATGCCTTGAAGATGCTGACTGCCCTATTGCGAGTCCAATAGGTAATCCTATTTACTCTCCTAAATTTGATTTGGTTCCAAATAGCTCTATTAAATCTTAGAGTCTAGGTATGTTGGAAGGGGCAAAGGGGGATTTTACTATTAGAAAGAGTAAAAAATCTATGAGAAAAAAATAGTGGAGATTCAGTTTTGTATAGTGTGATGGATATTACTATTAGGAAGTTATCAGTTCTAAAGAAGTTATCTGTTTCTTTTGTGTGTTTGATAAAATCTAGGATTAATTATTGTTCCCTTTTGAATAATATTTGCTCTTCTATGTTTCCTAGATGGCCTTTCCACAATAATTTAGATCAAGCTTCATGTGCTAGGTTAGTCATAACTTGGAATCCAGATCGTTTTTTTTTTTTTTTGTTCTTCTTTATTTTCTAATGATCAATTGGTTCATTTAGAGGTGACCCTTATGAACTGTGCTTCAGCTTTTTTTGTCACTTGTGTCTATGAGTCGAATAACATTAATTATAGGAAAAATATTTGGTCTACTCTTTCTAATATCAAACTCAATGTTGGGAGTCATCCGTGGATTATAGTTGGGGACTTTAATGCCATTCTATTTTCTCATGAGGCAAAAACTCTTAGTTCCTCGGCTATTAATGGTTTGAGTGACTTTAGGAAGTGTGTAGAGGATTGTGGATTGTATGATTTAAATTCTAGTGGTCCTAGTTTTACTTGAACTAATAAACAATCAGGTAATCTCCACATAGCTAGAAAACTATATAGAGCTCTTATCAACTCGTATTGGATTGCTCAGTTTTCTAGATCCTATAGAGAGATTCATAATCCTAACATTTCAGACCACTCTCCTATAGTGATTAGGTCTTTAACTTTCATAAAAAAGAGGTCCTCTCCTTTCAGGTTTTCCAATTTCGTAATATCCTAACCAAATTTCCTTCAGATGGTAGAACATACTTGGAATTCTCATGTCCGGGGAACTCCTATGTTCAATGTAGTGTCTAAGCTTAAAATAGTAAAAAAAAAACACTCAAATCCCTAAACTCAGAACAAGTAGGTGATGTTAATGGTAGGGTTGAGAATTGTCAAGCTGTCCTTAAAAATATCCAAGACCAAATGAGACTTCTGCCTAATAGGACTCAACTGGTAACCGAGGAAAATGAGGCTGTTGCCAACTTGATTAAAGCCTTAAGTGATCAAGAGTCTTTCTATAAACAATCATCCCCTATTAAGTGGCTCAAGGAGGGGGATAGGAACACCAAGTTCTTCCACAACTCACTCTTGTCAAATAGAAACAGGAACAACATTTACTCACTAGTGGTGGATAATGATCATAGGATTACTAACTTAGAAGAAATTCAAAAACAGTTCATGGTTTTGTTTTTCAAAACTCTCTTGAAAGAATTAGGCTCTTCTAGGGAGTATGTGGCAACACTTTTTCCTTATCCGATCCTTGAAAACCTTAGAAGCACTCTTATAACTGAAGTATCTGTGCATGAGATTGGGGATGTATTCTTGTCATTCAACCCTAATAAGGCCCCTGGTCCGAATGGGTTTAATGGTTTCTTCTTTAAACAAACATGGCACATCATTGGGGATGATGTCACTAGGGTCATCTAAGATTTTTCCTAACATGGGAGGCTTCTCAAATAGCTTAACTCAATATTTATTTCTCTAGTTCCTAAAAAGAATCATCCGTCCATTGTTTTTTATTATAGGTCTAGTTACTGTTGTAACATGATCTATAAGGTGATTACTAAAATCATGACCAATAGACTCAGAGAGATACTACCCCACATTATCAGCCCAAACTAAAATGCTTTCACAAAAAACCGTCATATAGGGGACAACATCCTTCTGGCTCAAGAAATGTTTAAGAATTATCACCTTGCTAATAATCATAAGAGATGTGCTTTTAAAATGGATTTGGAAAAAGCCTATGATTCAATTCAATGGTATTTCCTCCTAAATGTTCTCTTAGTTGTAGGACTCTCTCCTAAGTTTTGAAGTAGATTGAAGAGTGTGTAACCTCACCTTCATACTCTATCCTGATCAATGGGTCTCCTACTAAATTTTTTCGTGATAAGTCAAGTTTAAGACAAGGAGATCCTCTATCCCGGTATCTCTTTATTATCTGTATGGAAGTACTCTCTAAGAGTCTGAATGCTTCAATTTTAGATATTGCTTCTTTTCAATACCACTGGAGGTGTAAAGCTCTTAAACTTTCCCATCTTCTATTTGCTGATGATCTCTTATTATTTTATCATGTTGATTTTACTTCGGTGCATACTTTGCTTAATTGCATGCGCACTTTCTCAAATTTTTCTGGCATGGACATGAACCTCAATAAGAGTCAGTTCTTTTTATCTCCTGATATGGATCATATGGCCCATCAGATGGAAACAATTTCAAGTCTTCAAAGAGGTTATCTCCCTATGAGGTATCTAGGAGTACCTCTATTAATAGGTAGGTTATTTAGGAGAGATTGCTTGCCACTGCTGGATAAAATTGATTCCAAGGTTAATAAATGGACGCATAAAACTGTCCTATGTTGGTAGATTTCAGTTGGTTATCTCAGTCCTCTCTTCTTTTCAGGTTTAATGGTCTACCCAATTCACACTCCCCTCCTCCTTTAATAAAGAGATAAAGTCTAAACTTAGGAATTTCTTATGGTTAGGGAAGGTGGTGTCCAAAGCTCATACAAAGGTTAAATTGAATGACCTTTGTAGATCAAAAAAAGATGGTGGACTAGGGATTAAACATTTGTCTACCTGGAATAATGTCTTATTAGGAAAAAGAATCTGGGTTCTTTTTAATGATAAGGAAGCCTTGTGGGTTAGGTGGGTTCATACCATTATACTTAGAGGGAAAATTTTCTAGAGTGCTCTTCCGACTAATAATAACTCTTGGAGTTGGAGAAAGTGTTGGGACCCGATCCGAGAACCGGACCCCAATCGAAACAAAAGCGAAGACGAAGCAAATACGAAATCGAAAGAAGCCAATCGAAGTGAATGTATCAAAAGCAAATCGAATAAACATAGCGAAACGCAAAGCGA
>JANIJH010000006.1:50342653-50356270 GCA_024520975.1 Erythroxylum areolatum | reverse complement strand
GACCCAATTGTTTATTGAATTCCGCACTTGTGATGATTTCAAAATGTTTTTAAAAAAAAATGGCATACTGAGTTTTGAACGGAAATTGAGTTCGGTAGCGTACTATTTTCGTGTGGCACGGACTCGGATATCACCCATGATATCGAGTTCAGGTCTTGCGGGAGTAGGGTGCTACAGTACTTCACTTGACGGGAATGCTCGGTGACCCAATCTTTATCGAAGACCAAAGTGGAGGTATCGAGGCCCTGTGATTTAGATCTAGAACCCCTTTTTTGGATATTTTCTCAAAAAGTTTCTCATACCATAACAACTTATTGAGGATAAGTTAATATAGCCTATAATCACCGAAGTGGTCCTAGATAGAGATAAACAATAAGCTAATCTTAAAAACCTGAGACCATGGAAGCAAAGAAGGGCGTAGCTTTTGCAAATCAAGCTTATTCCCAACAAAACCTACCCAGATCGTGAACCTTAGTATGTGTATATGTGTAAGTACCTCATTAGGAATAGGTGAGTGAGAAGCAAAAGCTTGATAGAAACCTTGAACAGCTATTGTTGGAGGGCTATTCTCAGTCCACATCACTCGAAAATGATATTCCAACACCTGCATTGCTATTACTGCATAATGAACAAAACGAAAAGCATTTTAAAAATAGGTTCTTGTTGTCATAAGTGTGACACTCATCTGTCTCCGGATTATCCTTGTGGTAGTTCTCCAATGGATCAGACCCTTTCTTCTTGTCCCTCTCACGTCTTACGGCGACGCTCAGCTCTTCAACTTCGTCCCACGCCGCCATGCACTCCCCACTTGCCAGGTCTTTAGCGCACGCCTCCTTCGCGTTCTTGATGCTCTATTCCACCTTATTCGATAGTGCCTTCGGCGCTGCTCTTGTTTGTCGGAGTTGCATGCGACCGTTTCTGAATCTGTGAGTTCTCCCCCAAGGATTGTTTAGTCTAATCTGCGGGTTCCAATCACATGTGCCTATTTATTGTTGGTTTAAACCATTCTCACAACTACCTATATCGTAAATCGATTCCTCTCATCTTCTATATCCTGGCGAACACCTTATCATGTACTCTTTCAAAAGATACCATATTATTCTTTTTCTAGAACCTTTGGTTATCTAAGTTTTGCCTCAAATACTTTTTCTCACAAAGATAAGATTGAACTTAGAGTTTTCAAAGATATTTTTGTTAGTTATTAAGTTGGACAACAAAACTATAAATTTTATGATATGGAATAAAAAGTGATTGTTATTTCTAGGGATGTCATCTTTTATGAGAATATCTTTCTATATCAAACCATTATTACAAGGGATTTTGGAGTTCCATTACTTATAATTTGTCCAGATTTAAACAATTTAATAAGCAATTTTCATTATTTCAGTTATAACATCATTTGCTCAATAGATCCAAGTTTTGTTGATATTTTGGCACCTGATTCTTCCTCAAATCGTATATCACCCTCTTATCCTATAACTTTAAGTTTAATACTAAATAATGACATACCTCTTACTAGAAAAAGTACCAAACCAAAACATAAATCCTTATGGGTGAAAGACTTTATTTCAATTTCTGCATAATCACTCTTATCTTATAATTCTATTGCGAGCACTCATTAGTCATCACCAACATATCCCTACATTATTTCTTCACATATATCTTCTACATGCATGCCATTTTTGGTGAATATGTCAAATATTTAAGAACCAAGTTCTTATAGTCAAGTTAGAACATATGAGAATTAGAAAAGGGTAATGCAACCTGAATTGCAAGCCTTAGAAACTAATAAGACATGGAAGTTAACATATTTATCTTATAAAAAAAAGCAACAAGTTATAAAGTAGGTGTACAAGGTTAAATACAAAAATGATGGGACCGTGGACAGTTACAAAGCTAAATTAGTAGCAAAAAGGCTATAATCAAATTGAAGGGGAAGATTATCATAGTAGCTTTTTGCTCGTTGCTAATGTGGTGATAGTCAAAATTTTCCTTACCATTGTAGTAACCAAGGCATGTCATTTGTATAAATTGGATATCAACAACGAAGTTTTACATAGAAATTTAGGTAAAGAAGTTTATATAGAGCCACCACCAGGCCATACATAAGCATTTGATGGTCATGTTTGTAGGTTGAAAAGATCATTATATGGTTTCAAACAAACATTAAGACAATGGAATCAAAAATGTTCTCATTGCCTTCATTAGTTTGGTTTTTATTAATCTGCCCCTGACAACTATTTATAAGTCAAAGGAATAAGTCAAGAATTCTTAGCTTTAATTGTCTATATAGATGATGTTCTTATTACAGATGCTTTGGAAGATAAAATTCTCACCATTAAGTAGTTTCTTCATCAATAATTTTCTATAAAAGATTTAGTTTATGCGAAATAGTTCCTTAGTTTGGATATTGCTTGATCATCTTAAGGAATGTACATTAATAAGATAAAGTATGTTCATGATTTTTTGGAAAATGTTGGCCTTACGGGTGCAAAAGCTAAACAAACTCCTCTCTCAAAGGTGTATAAATTTCATTCTAAAGCTGCCATGTTACTTCCAGACCCAATATTATATCGTTAATTGGTTAGATGTTTGTTATATTTGGGTTTTACTCAATTTGATATTACACGTTCTGTAACAACTAAGGCAATTCGTTCAGTCTCGTACTGCTTTTCACCGGAAAGTTGCTTTACATGATCTTAATTATCTCAAAGGATGTCCTTCAAAGGGTTTATTCCATCTTAGATCATCTTCTTTTTTTACAACATATTGTAATGTAGATTGCACAATTGGTTCAATTATAAGACATTCTCTTACAGGTTATTGTGTTTTCTTTGATTTATCTTTGATTTCTTGAAAAGCAAAGCAACAACTTACTGTGCCTAAGTCTTCTACTGAAGCATAATATCGCAACATGAGAGCAACGATTTATGAACTACAATACAATGGATTACTTATATCTTACAAGATTTTCATGTTCCTACTCTAATTCCTATCTCTTGGTATTGTGATAATTAGACAACCTTACATATTACCAGTAATCTTGTTTTTCATGAAAGAACAAAATATTTGAAAGTCGATATCATATTTTCTGGGACAAATACAAAGCTAGTTTTATACATCCATAGTATGTTTCCTCTAAACAACAATTAGCATATGTTTTGCAAAATCTTTGGATGCTACCACCTTTCACAATCTATCATTCAAGTTAAGCTTGGGCGATTGACATCAAGCTCTAACTTGAGAGGGAGAATGTTGAAGATGGAGAGTTGGTAGAAGTTGAAAATAGTGCTAGTTGAAGTAGTTTTTGTTGACGATTGTTTTTTAAGCTACAAAAGTAACAAATTACATAATTTAAGTCATTATGAGGACTGGGTATGTAATAGTCATAAAAATATATAGCTAAGGGTATACAACTAGTTGAGTATGAATAAATCTTTTTGAGTAGTTTTGTACATTATTGGTCCCTTTTACGTCATCATTTAATTTAAATAGTTGGTTCTTATACCCTTACCTAATCTTTTATTGTTTTGCCAACACATGTCAGCTATATCCATATGCAAAAACTTGTCAATATCATCAGAAAAGTCGGACCAAGTCTTACAATTATCTTAAGAATATGATTTCAACTTTGAAATGGATTCCTAAAGACTTGGTCAGGATACATTTCGTCAAATTGCAAAGTGACAGGTCTGAATTTTCATTGTTCCATTTTGATGAGCACGTGGCTGTTTAAATATGGAAATAGTTATTCGCATCTAATAATAAAGAGATTGAAACATATAATAGAATCTTAATGGAACTAGTTGCTCGCTTTAAGTAATAGAGGAAGATTTATGATGATGGAATATTTTCATAGAATATTTTCCTCCCGGCTGGATAATAAACTAAGGTTAATAATAAAAAAGGTATATTCAAGTATGATAATGATACTTCATTTTGTTGGAATTGGCGAGCCAATCATGGTTCATGGAACAATTTTCTCTTGAGGATCCAAAATTTGTCAGTTTTTAAAAAAAACCCCTTCGTGTATCTCTTAATTACGAAGAAAGGGATTCCCAGGGCGTAAAACTAAACTCCATGCCCAATTACTTTTTACCTAATTGCCCAAATTCTGATGGGGTAAAATTTACAAGTGGATAGGCGTTATAATTATGGATTGAGAAAACAGAAAGTAAAGAAAAAACTGATGAGCCTGTCCGGTAATGGTACTGGTACTGGTAGGCTTGCTTTTTGTACTTTGAAATTGATTTAATTAGAGAACGTCAAAATCAAAGCAATAATTAAGAAAAAAGAGCAGAGTAGGCTGGCAGCTGGCTGCTATTATCA
Organism: Erythroxylum areolatum; assembly: GCA_024520975.1. Classification (NCBI taxonomy): domain Eukaryota; kingdom Viridiplantae; phylum Streptophyta; class Magnoliopsida; order Malpighiales; family Erythroxylaceae; genus Erythroxylum; species Erythroxylum areolatum. Next base: position 50,351,941 of record JANIJH010000006.1, on the reverse strand, counting down.
TAATTAACAAAACAAACAATAAAGATAATGCTGATGGAAAGCAGTGCAGGCAAAAAGAAAACAGACGTGTCCCATCCCATCCCATCCCATGTTGTGTTTGCCTCAAATTTCCTCCTCCCTACTCTCTCTGTCTCCATTGGACATGCCTGTATTGTATGTAAAGAACATTCCAAGGACGCAACCCCTCTTGTTTCTCGGAGTAACAATACATTCATAGTTACTTACTTTTCCTTACTCAATTGATTCATACATTTCTATGTCCGTATAATTCTACTGGAAGAGGGGGTAACAGGAAAGATCAGAGGAGGTCGGCGGAGTTGTAGGCGGGAAATGCTGGAATCGAGTGGTTGAGGGGAGAGAGAGTTTATATGGCGGGTGGCAATCTCGTGGGTGGTGTTCGTCGCTGGTTTCAACGCCGCAATAATCCTGCTGCTACTACTAGTACTACTACTTCATCATCTTCTAATAGTAGTAGATTTATTATTAAAAATGGTGTTGATGTTGTGAGTTGCGTCGATTTTAATTATAGCAACGGCGATAATTTTGGTGCAAGCTACAAGAATATTACTAGTGGTTTCCCACAATCTTCGGGAATTGCTACTCAAGAGGAAGAAGAGCAGGTTCCGTTTATTGAGGATTTTGATATCTCCGGCTTAAAGCCAATTCGAGTCCCTAAACGCCTCAACTTCTTTGTTGGGTCTAACATGGATAATCACAAGAAGGTAAAGAAAACGATCTTCCTTTCGATTTACAGATCCGTCCGTTTCTGGCGTTCTTTATTTTCATTCGTATCTGTTTCTTTTATATTTGCTTGTTTTCTTTCTTCTTTTGGTGCTTCCTCGCTCATTATATTGATCATTGGGCCATTACGTGGGCAATTTCGTTCATTCGCCAATCCAGATATTGTGATTAGTAATGAACTCATCGTTATATCATTGGTTTCTTTTGGCTAAATTGTTCTGACTGGTGGGATTATAGCTGAAATTGGCGCATAACCAAGACAATTAAATAACAGTATCAAGGATGGTATGTCACGTATCATTTTCTGTTTCTTTTAAGAACTTTAGCGCGTGTAAGGTGCCAACATCACGTCAAAAGTTTTGGACTTTAAAGAATGGTTTTCATTGTATCTAAAATATACATTGTCATATAATTGGAGAGTGGCAATGTAATTGATTGCCATTTTCATGTTTTCTGCCATTTTTGATTGTTTAAAGCTACTTGTTTTTGTATGCGCCTACGTTCTTCTCCATTTAACATGTTCCTAATATGCGTGTTTAAGAATTTTTTGAGTTCTCGGGACCTATGTTTTCTTTGTGCTTCTCTATGATAACGTGTCCTCTGTATGATGATTATATTATCTGCTGATGGTTTCTGAAGAAAACATTGTTTGGGATTCCAACTGGTTTTCTCAAAAATCTTAGCCGTGTACCAGAAATATGAGTGATAGAAACCTCCATTCCTTTCAACTGAAAAAGTTGCAATTTTTATTCAACTTTAAAATGTTAGTTACATTACTGGATCGGGTTATCTATATACAGACCCTATAAGGATATTGTTTTCCCCTATTGATCTGGTATGAAAAGTTGATGCCGTATGCCTAATGCTAAATCTTCCAATTTCTTCTCCGGTTATCTTATCACCGAAATTACAGTCTAAACAGATGATTAGCCATTTCAATTCATTATACAGGGCTCTGCAGAAGCAGAATTCTTTACTGAATATGGAGAGGCAAGTCGATACCAAATTCAAGAAGTAATTGGTAAAGGGAGTTATGGTGTTGTTGCATCAGCCATAGACACACACAATGGAGAAAAGGTTGCAATAAAAAAGATTAACGAAGTATTTGAGCATGTTTCTGATGCCACTCGTATTCTTAGGGAAATTAAGCTTCTTCGATTGCTTCGTCACCCTGACATTGTAGAAATAAAACATATCATGCTTCCTCCTTCACGAAGAGAATTCAGAGACATTTATGTAGTTTTTGAGCTGATGGAATCTGACCTTCATCAAGTAATTAAGGCAAATGATGACCTCACTCCTGAACATCACCAATTTTTCCTCTACCAGCTCCTTCGTGGCCTTAAATATACTCATTCAGGTTTGACATTTTGTCTTTTGTTTTTGCATTTATGGTTTGAGTGATTGTTTGAATAAATATCTGGACCTTTTGCAGCAAACGTGTTCCATCGAGATCTAAAGCCCAAAAACATCCTTGCAAATGCTGACTGCAAACTGAAGATTTGTGATTTTGGTCTTGCTCGAGTATCTTTTAATGATGCACCATCAGCTATATTTTGGACCGTATGTTTCTCTGTCATGCAAGTCATGAACTTACCTTGATTCCTAATTCCAGTTGCTCAGTTCCTTGTTCATTCATTTATTAATTTGAATTAGTGGGCGATCTTTCAGTATGTTGCACCAAGCAATCCTCCCAAAAATCCACATCTTACTCAATTTTAATTATTTTTTTGTTTATATGAAGGACTATGTGGCAACTAGATGGTACCGAGCTCCTGAACTCTGTGGTTCTTTCTTCTCCAAAGTAAGCTGATTCTACTATCTTATATCTTAGCTTCTTAGTTAAATTATTCTTTTTCCTGTTCTAGTTCCAGTTGCTTAAATTGCTTGGAGTGTGCATAAGTATATAACTTCTGTTGCTTCCCAAAATCTGATAATAATGTGCGGTTGGAGTATCTCATAATGTGCGCTTGTTATTAAATTCCCTTGTCATGGTTGGCATTAATCACTGCTCTAATTACTGACATATATACACAGCTCCTCAACTACAGGATCCCTTGTTCATTATCTTCTTATTATAAATTCTCTTTTTACCATTTCTAGTGACGTTGATTCAAGGTGAATAATAACAACATTCTGTTATCTTTTCTCAGTACACTCCTGCCATTGATATTTGGAGCATAGGATGCATATTTGCTGAAATGCTTTCTGGAAAACCACTGTTTCCTGGAAAAAATGTGGTGCACCAATTGGATCTCATGACTGATTTGCTTGGCACTCCTCCTCCTGAATCAGTATCAAGGGTCAGTACCTAATTGTGGTAACTGCTTTTGTGGAATCTGAAGGCAAACTGGTTTGAGTATCACCAGGTTGCCTAAGTGGTCCTATTGCTGCCAATAACATCTTTACATTTCATATATCACCAACTTATCAACGTTATACACTTACTTTGATTACTTGTGTCTTTGTTCTTCTTCACCTTATTCCTCTTTCTCACAAACCTACCAAGTTGTTTATTCACAACTCATATTTAAAACAACATGACATGTTCAGATCCGGAATGAAAAGGCGAGGAGGTACCTAGGTAGCATGCGGAAGAAACAACCAGTTCCATTCCCACAGAAGTTCCCAAATGCAGATCCATTGGCTCTTCACTTGTTGGAACGCCTACTTGCATTCGATCCTAAGGATCGCCCTACAGCTGAAGAGGTAACAAAGATCCAATGTGCTAGATGATTGCAATATCAATGTTTGAATCAGAATTCAATCCTCAAAAACTTTCCATATTATTTGTCTGGTGATCACGTTTCAACACTTTAATGCTAGGCGCTAGCTGATCCTTACTTTCATGGTTTATCAAATGTTGACCGAGAACCATCCACTCAACCGATTTCAAAACTGGAGTTTGAATTTGAAAGGAGGAAGTTGGCAAAAGATGATGTTAGAGAATTGATCTACCGAGAGGTATAGCTATATGATTTCTGTGTGCAAGTTTCATTTATTTCATCCTTCTTTTATCAGTGAATCTTATACATTTTGCTTTGTGTAATCAGATATTAGAGTATCACCCTCAAATGCTCCAAGAGTACCTTCAAGGTGGAGAGCAGACTAGCTTTTTGTACCCGAGGTAGAACAGTCATTGTTGATTTTAACATATCAGAACCTCTATTAGTGATTGTTCATAGGCCAAGTTTTAGAATCCAATTTGCACTTGCATATCAAATATTGCTAAATTGGTCACAGAAGAACTACTTGCTTTATGAGCAACTTAGTCCAAAGTTATGATGCTTTACCACAATTATTTGCATTTGAGATCTTCCAAACTTAGATTATTTACATCGAACGGTTGCCTAGCTTGATTCAAGCATGAAAGTTTTTGTTAAAATTGAAAAAGGGTAGTTAGATAATTGATATCCAGTAGATAACTGTGCAACAATTTTAAGCAGTATGGATACTTGACGGGGGAAGTACTGTTGCTTATAAGATATTATTATTGGTAGGTATTTAGCCTCTTATAGGTCCAAAGCTTCATGTTTGTAGTAAAATAAAGTTTCTGTGAACTTCTCGCATTAGTTTTAAAATGGGCATCTTCTTGTTCGGGAAAGCATGATCTAGTTGGCATATATATGCACAAGTAACCCTAATTAATTATTTTTATACATTTACGCTATAGTGGAGTTGATCGTTTCAAAAGACAATTTGCACATCTTGAGGAGCATTATGGTAAAGGTGAAAGAAGCACTCCACTCCAAAGGCAGCATGCTTCCTTGCCTAGGTATGTCAATTCCAATGCAATTCCAAGTTTCTTCCAAAGCCTACTCTTTCTCTATTTATATAGTAAATTTTCTGCTCAAACTGTGGGGAAAGACCTTATATTTTTCAGACTCAACAACATAAACAAACCTTAGTGCTTCTGCGCCCTTGTCCTTTACTTCTACAGTTGCGTATGTGCATTAGTTTGGGTACAAGTCTGATATTGCAATTGTTATTGTTCTACTTTTATATGGTTAGGTTGATATTCCAACTTGCAACCTACAAGCTTCATTTTTCTTCTTCTTCCCTTTTTGTTTTTTCCTCCTCTTCAGAGAGCGTGTTCCTGCTCCTAAAGACGAGACAGCAGGGGAAAACGATGAAGTGGAGAGACGAACTGCAGCTTCTGTGGCAACAACACTAGAGAGTCCTCCAGGATCGCACCAAGGTTCAGAACAATATGGGCCTAACAAGCCAAACTACAGTAATAGAAGCCTATTGAAGAGTGCTAGCATTAGTGCTTCCAAGTGTGTGGGCGTGCAACCTAGAAGAGATACAGAGGTAACCCATATTAGTTGCAAATATCTGTTATCCCATTAAGATGATTGTGCAACTGTTGCTAATGAAGAAATAAAAAAGATAAAATGGTAAGGTTCTGAAATTAGTGAGCGTTGGTGGAAGTCTGTGGGAAATTTCTGATTTTATCAGTTCCATTCTTGTAATTGTAAAAGATATGAATCGACTATCCTCAACAACTTTAATTTTTTCCTGCTGTTGGCTTCAGATGATGGATAAATTCATATTCTTTCATTCGTTATATCATAGTTTTATCTTGGTAGGAGGAGACGATTCCAGAGGTTGGTGACGAGACTGTTAATGAATTGTCCCAGAAGGTTGCAGTTCTTCATGCCTGATATGATCCACAGATGACTTTTTCTCTCGGTACATCAATAGACATTACTGAGATCAGTGAATTTCTTGTCCTTTCTTTGAAGGTTACCCCCTCTTATTATATGCTAAATTATGGAGGAGAGGTGATAAGTAATCTTGTTAATGTAACTATGTATACTTGTAATGAAGTTAACATGTGTATTGTTTAATTGCTTATTGTTATACAACAGGGCAAAAGTTTGTCTAAACAAGAAGTAATTGTAATTCTATAGTGTGCCAGTCTTTTTTTTTTTTTTTTCAATTTTTACGGCCAGTCATTTTGAGTGCCTTTGTTAGATTTCAGTTAAAGATCAAGTGTGTTTGTTCAATCTTTTATACATTTAAACCCCATATCATTATGTACTTGAAATTTTAACTTCACTCCGACAAAGATAACAATTAATCATTTTCGTCGAATTCTTCAAGCCTTGGATTCTTTATGATGCGGGAATGGGTATCATTTCTAATGCAATAGGAAGGAGGAACGGATGCAGAAGAATCAGACCCCATGTGCGGGTTGATTTTGTTCCAGCTGTTTAACATTTTGGTCTAACGCATCTTTAATTTATTCTCACCACGAGATTAAACTAACTATAATCTCTATGGTTTTAAAGCTCACTCGACTTAAAGTGTACAAGCTGGTTGGCATCCGTAATAATATTACCTACTCCATACTTTGCTTTATTATTAATTTCATTCTCTTACTGATTTACCAAAAAAAAAAAAAAAAATTACCTACTCCAACATCACATGTTATATTCAAAGGAGCCAATGTGTCAGCATATGTGACTGTAACATTTACTATATGTAGCCAGCAACTACTAGTTCATTAATAACGTTAAGAATATCTTTGGTTGAGAGTTTATTAATGAAATGGAATAAAATGATTTCATTGTTTAGGAGGAGAGTTTATAATAAGATAAAATGGAATGAGATAAAAGAGGAGAGTTTCATATTATATCTCATTCTATCTTAAACAGTAAAAATAAGAAACCTCGAATTTGAATAGTTTATGATAGAGTATAAAATGATAAATAACTTTTCACTATATTACATTATAAACGCTTCTCCCAAATATTATTTTACTATATTACACTAAGAACTCTTCCATCCTTTCCAAACAACAATTTTTTAATATTACATCTATTTAATTTTTTTCATTCTATTATAAACTATTCTATTCTATTTCATTAAAAATCTTAAGAAAGCCACCGAATTACTAGTATTTAATAATCATCTACTTCCCTAAAGCTTTGTTTCAATGGAGTGCTTTTGCACGCATTATTGTCCTTTTTTGACACAGCTGATTTTACTTGCTGGAGTGCTATTTTGCTCTTCAGAAACAACTGAAAGAAAGTTTCCAGGTATATATGCCTAACCTTGGACCTTGCTTTCACCGGTGCAATCAGACCAAATAGGGGTAGATTATGAATTAAGTCTCGGAAGATTTTACTGATTCAACGGAAGAAAGTAACGCAATTTTGCCGTACAAAGCAACTTTTAACTATAAATGGAGAGTATCCTGGCCCAAAAATTGCCATTCATGAAGACGATAATGTCCAAATCAAGGTCACCGATTGCGCTGCCATCAACATTACACTTCGTTGGTAACTGCACAAAATTATCTTGTTAGGTATACGTAAAGTTCCATTAAATACATGGCACTGATGGACTAAAAGATTTTCAGTATCCAATTAAACTTTTGCTGCATTTTTTAGAATACAAAATTTCAATATGATAACTATTTTTGTCTTTAATTACATATATAAATATGGTTTTATTATAAGCATTTCTATCATCAATAAATATATTCTACTAGAACCATATATTTCATGGCGTCCTGTCACAACATTCATTGTTCAAAATAGTGTTGTGCCTTCTCAAACCTTGCTTCCTCCTCCTCAAGATTTGCCAACCTTTAATCCATATATGATACACAATCAGTTTAAGTCTTCTAATGAGATTCAAAACTAAATATTGCATAATGATCATATGTATATTTGATTTGACACACTAGTTAAATTAGTGGCTTCACGAACGGAGTGAAGAACTCAGTCAGTCCCATAAATATGGGATGACGTTCTGGATCAGTCTACTTCTTTTGCAACTCAAACCATGGTGCCTTCCTTTGAAAAACAACCTAAAAAGGAAATGTAGGTTTGTAAAACTGGAAGAAGTTATGATGGGCTAGATTAGTGTAGCTCAAACATGCAAGCTAAAACTGTGGCCTTTCTAAGCTAAGCTAAGCTAAGCATATGTTTGGCATTCGGCATTAGAAAAAGTGATCCTGCTCCTAAAGCTATATATTGATCTGTACAGTGTATGCTTGTACAAACTAAGAAATTGTAATGAAGGCATGATTTACTAGCCAAACCGTGTCATGTGATGTCACTATGTGGCATATATTCATTTTATATGAGAGGTTTACTTTAATCCTACTTTTGAACTGAATAGACTATTATAATTAATCAATTTTCATATAAAAACGTATATTAAAAGGGCATACATAGATTAGATATAAAAATAAAAATCCATACTTCTCTAGTAAATTTCAAAACTTTTAGATAATCCATGACAAAAATACTTTAGTATAAAATTGTTCAATCACTAAATTAGTTGAAGAGTATTGAATTTGAAAAAATATATAGCTAATGAGACAAAACTTGACTATCACCTATCTTATCAATTAGAAAAGGCGATCTAGAAATTATAATTCCAAATAAAAATTCTTTTATTATAAAAATAATTATTTGTGAAGATAGTTATTACTGATAAGTATGATAAATGCTTAACGGACTATGTTGTTATTCCCATATTTAGTTTTTTTGATCGATTATTTGAGAGTTTTTATTGCTTTTGATACTTACTTTATTGCTACTGTGTTACTAGGTTTTAATTGTCTTTATAGATCAAAAAGAGAAAAGTGCCCGCAAAATCAGGACAAAAAACGAAATAATTGGAGCTAATTTGGAGGGATAAGCTTATGTGATGATGTCCATGCCGTACAAGCAATATACACAATTATGTAAAGATCGTGTAAGTCCTTGTAATCATATACAATATTAAAAACGTTGGTTTGCCCTTGTGAAGGGGGACACACTCGTGTAAGTCACATACCCCATGTAAGATGTTGGGAACATGTATATTTGCAAAACGCTAATTTTGCACTATAAAGGGCAATTATTAAGGCTAATTAAAAAAAGAAGCCATTAGAGGATAAGTTAGAGTCGAGTTAGAGACAAAGTTGGAGTTTTAGATATACTTCTGAACCTATGACAACAATGGTTTCAAAGGGAATATATTAGAGAAAAGGGGATATATATATACATATAATGAATTCTTTTATTTTTAATTATTCTTCTAAACTTTTTATGTTTGTTTTGTTTTCTATGTTTATAGATTAAATTTGATTATTGCCCAGGTAGGATGCATCCTAAGTTGAGATGAATCTTATGATTTTAATTCTTTATTTAATGCAATCTGATTATTGATTCATTGTGATTCAATTATGCATTTTTATTATTGAATTAATATGTATGAGATATTAGTTCAATGCATTATTTCATATGATTGAGATTGAGAAATCCTTTAGTATGAATAAATCTACCATACTTGGAAAGAGTTGCATGCAAACCTAAAGATAGGTCGACATAAATCATTTGAATTATGGTCAAAACTAATAGTGAAATTTATGAATCAAGTAATACAATCTTGGAGGTTTTAACTAGAAAGATGTTTTGATTAATTTATTGAGGATTAGTTATTAATAAACTTAAGAAAAACATCAACATATGTAGCGCCCCCTTACCGTAGAGTATACACCGGGACGCCCGTAGGTCATACCGATACATACCCTACGATGAGGGT
>JANIJH010000006.1:50320407-50336549 GCA_024520975.1 Erythroxylum areolatum | reverse complement strand
GAAACTAACTCCCTTGAGCTCTCATCTTTACAATCTAACTATCTCCAAATCTTCAATTGATGTCTTTTTCCTATTTTTTTATAATTTTCTAAAATTTATGCCTAAATTCACCAAAATTCACAACTCAATCTAATTATACCCGAAATTATTCATGAATGTATGTATAATTATTTTCATGAGTCACGACTTCACTATTCATATGTATGTATATGACATAATATGCATGAATATGAAAATGCATTTCTAACTCTCACTAATCACTCACATTTACCATTTCAACCTTCCCACAAGAATGAGATGTTACAATACACATGTTTCTAAGTATTTTTTTCAATCATTTAAGCATTCATTGTCTCATTTTGAGTGTGTGAGCTTTATTTGATTATCAAAGCATCCAAGTGAGTTATAAGGTGTAAGATTTTTTGGATTTGAGATCATTGTATTAGGTTTGTCAAAAGTGATGAGAGGTTTCTTTTTACTTTGAAGAAAGGTTGAAAATGAGGTTTTGCTTTGCCAAAATAAAAAAACTGTATAAAGGATATTTTTGCCTTAAAAGAAGAATTATAGTGGAAATCCAAGACAAGTCTTAGGAGTGGATATAGGATTGTTTACTAAACCACTAAAAATCGATTACGTACTCTTTATTTTATTGTTTACAAATATAATTTAATTCATTTAATTTTATTTCTTTTTGCATTTTTGATAATTTGGAGACACTATTCTTAAGCAAGCAAAATTTACTTAAAATCTTGAATTCATCCAATTCACTGCCCTTTTGGGTGCTATTAGAGAATCAAGTGGTACCAGAGTGGGTCTATATGGCTAGAATTTCATACAAAATCTTATTGTAAAAGTCATAATGACATAATTAGGAGTATCTTTATCCTTTAACCAAGAGGTCAAAATATTAGTAGAACCCCTTTCTTTAATGAAAATGACTATCTTTATTGGAAAATAAGAATGAAAATTTTGTTTATGGCTGAAAATGTAGATTTATGAGAAATTGTTTCAAATGAGCAAGCAAGTTATGTTTATCGCCCTTAGTTTTGGCTATCTTTGGGTGGAGATAAAAGGTTATAAGCAAGCAAGATTAAGGGAAAAGACAATCCAGTGATACTCAATCAAGTGAAGAAGCTCAATCTAACTCAACCAAAGGAAGAAGATCGACTATTCTAGTTTATGCACATTTATAAATTGAACCCATATCCCTAAACTAAAGTTGAAAATGTAGATCAACTAGAAATTGTTTCAAATAGGCCATACATTCCTACTAAAATTATAGATGATAGCAAAGTTCCAAAGTTGAAAGAGGAATGGGATCTCTAAGAAAAGATTAATCTCCCTAAATAGTAAAGCTATCCAAATTTTATTTTATTAGGGAGAAATGAATTCAACAGAGTATATATGCATGAAGTAGCTCGTGAAGTTTGTCATACACAAGAAGTTACTCATGAAGGAATAAATCAAGTTAAGGAAGCAAAGTTAGCATGCTATCTTATCCATATGGATTGTTCAAAATTAAACATGATGAAAGCATTTCTAACATGTATACTAGAATTATTGATACTATCAATGCTCTTAATAGTGTTGGTAAGACCTACACTAACATTGAAATAGTAAGAAAGTTGCTTAGGTAATTACCAAAAATATGGGAAGATAAAGTGATGGACATACAAGAAGCTAAAGACCTAACAACTCTACCATTAAAGGAGCTTATTGGATCTCTTCTTATAGATGAAATGAGACTTTAGGAGATGTAAGACAGTTTCAATGCAAAAGAACTTAGCATTCAAAGTCAAATCAATTAATAAGGAAGAGATATCATCTAATGAAAGGGATGAAGAAGATGTTGCTCTAATCATTAGAAAATTGAAGAAATTCTTGAAGAAAAAACTCCTCAATAAGAAAGGAATGGTGGTAAGATGGATTCAAAATGCCAATAAAACAATATTATTTGCTTTGAATGTAGGAAACTTGGACACATGAAGTCTCAATGTCCTCTCCTCAAAGAAAGCAAAATAATATGAAAGAAATGACAAGAAGAATAAGAGGGAAAAAAGGCAAAAAGAAGGCACTCAAGACTTCATTTGGGATGCTACAAGTGACTCTAAAAGTGAACATTTGGAAAGAGATGTATCATGGAAAAATATGATGATAAGGTACTCTTTAACTCTAAATCATATGGTAATGATAATAGTGACATTGATTTGAAATATGATGAACTTTTTGAGAGTTTTAAAATTATAAAGATAAAGAAAAAGTTATTTTTTAAACTCAAAGTAGTTTAAAAGAATCTAGATAATGCATGAGTGAAAATGAAAAGATATCAAGTGGATAATCATGATTTAGACACTTTAAAGCATAAGAATGAAGAATTGAAGAAGGAAGTTAATTTTCTTAAGGACTCATTGTTCAAGTCTACTAAAGCAAGTGAGAAATTAGAAAACATGTTAATAGCCCATAAAAGGTTTAGTAATATGCATGGAATTGGATATAGTCATGAGAATGATTCCAACACCAAAGCCACTTTAATTAAAGGAAAGCATTTATATAGTGAAGAATCGATGCCTAGGATGACAAATGAACAAGAAGCATATACACCTAAACTCACACAATACAACCATTATAACTCACATTAAGAGCAAACCTCATGCTTTCTTGTATCATTCACGATCTAGGCAGAGAATTCAACACTCTTAAGGAAAAAATAGGTAAAACTTCTATAAGAAAACACATGATAACATACAATCACACTCATACCATAGTAGGCCTTACACCAGGCATAATTATATGACACATATTCACACTCCACACAAGCATCATTATAACGAAAGAAATATGTTTCATACATACAATTAAGTTATAACTTTTCCAAAGAAAACAATCAAATAACTTATATAAAAAAGAAGTTCTCATGGCTCATATGTAAATATAAGAATACAGAATGCATTCATGCATCAAAGTTATAATGGTCACCATCTTACTATCAAATCATATGACATGGCATGTTATTTTGTGGTAAATATAGACATACTGATAATTTATGCTTTTCAAAACAAAGGATGATAAATAAACTTTTTTAAAAATGGGTCGAAAAGAAGAGGGGACTAACAATCAAGGATCTAAGCTCATTTGGGCACCTAAAATACATTAATTTGTATATGAATAAATGGTATATGGATAGTAGATGCTCAAAGCTTACGACTAGTGATGCATCCTGATTTTTAAATCTTAGAGAAAAAGATGGAAGATTTATTACCTTTGGAGATAATGCCAAGAGTAAGATAATTGGCATTGACAAAATTGGTAAGAAAGACCATACAATTATTGATAATGTACTCTTAGTGGATGGACTGAAACATAACTTGTTAAGTGTAAGTCAATTATCTGACAAAAGCTACCATAATTGGAAGGAGTTGCATATAAACTTAGAGAAAGGATGACATGAATTCTTTGGATTAGTTTAGATCTAATAGTAAAATTCACAAATTGAATAATTCAATCTTAGGGGTTTTCACCAGTAGAGGCATCCTTTGTGTTGTTGTTATTATTATTATTATTATTATTATTATTATTATTATTATTATTATTATTATTATTATTATCCTTTTATTAAGTTTTTTATTATTTTTAGTTTTATCATGATCATGATCATTATTATTATTTGATTATTAGTATTTTATATTTGTATCTTTATTATTTGTATTAAGTTTTTTTTCATATTACTATTATTATGATTTGGGTTTTATTATTCTTTCTTTTACTTATTTTTTTCTGTTAACCTGTATTACTATTTTTCTATCACAACTGTATGTGGGTCTACCGAAAACAGCCTCTCTACTATGTAGGGGTAAGGCTGCGTACTATCAGATCTCCCTAAACCCCGCTTCAATGCAGGAATTCAAACTGGGTGTGATGATGATGATGATGATGATGATGAGTATAGAGAAGATCTTAACATAAAATAGGAATTTCCAAGGTCCAATGATTAATAATTAGATTTCATGATAAAGGTTAATACTTAAGAAATATTAGGGGGATTCATCACTTAGTTACTAGTTATTTGATATTGATTAATCTTAGTGTTATATGTGCTCTGATTTATTATTTATGTTGAACTTTAGTTTAGTTTAATTAAATCATCATCCCATTTGTCAATTAGATAATAAAAAAGAGGTTATTACTAGTACTTGTAGTCTTCGTGGGATCGCTACTTGATATTAACTGATACTATAGTATAGTTCAATAGGTGTAGTTGTTTTTGAGATTTATAAGGTAGAAATTAGCATCAAATCATTATCAAAAGTTAAAAAAAAGAAGAATGTAGTGTCTTTTATAGTAACCTAAATTTAAGGTGAGATTGAATAAAGTTAATCAATATTGACTAAAGTTAGTCAAAGTAAGGTATGAACATAATGAGTTCATTGGCAACATCTCACAAATTTCCCAGTCAAATTTAATACGAGAAATAGATGGTTATTACTACCCAACAGTTGATAATAAGAAGACTTCCTCACCTCAAGCTCTTAATCTTGAACCCCAGTTTAAACAGGTAGGGAAGAAGTCAAGCTCCTTCTCTCCTCGAAATGTTTCAAATTTATCCTTTATAAGCCTTATTGTGGCAATAATCTATAACGCCAAATTCTAGTGTTGTCACTAAGATTAACCACTTTAGATCCATACTAATTTGGCTCTACCTTTTGAATCTATACTTATTGCAAAATTTTCAACCTTGATGTTTAAGAAGAAAGATGAAAGAAAGCCTAAAAAGTAAGTCCCAAATAGCTCCCTCTCACACTATTAATTACGTTTATTATAACTCAAAATGTGATGGGGATAAGCTTGTACCATCATCTATTTCCAAATATTCTAGTGATCATTTTCAATGACATAGAAGTCTAATAAATAGGAAAAGACCAAACACATGAAAAGTGGCTTTGCAAGGACTGATAATGGAGATGCAAGAAAAGGAGGCCATTTAAGATGAATAAGATGTATTCCAAGATTGATCACTTTTCTACATGTTATTAAAGATGGGATATGCTTTAACACATGAAGAATAAGCTTAGAGGAAATTGGATAATAAGGAAACACAATGTAACTGGCATTGATGTCATGTTAATGTTTGGTGCTAATTTTACGTTGGATTAAGAGGTTTGAAACAAAATCAACCATACGTTAGTTTGGTACTTATAATTTGCCTCATACTAATTTTTATTAAGTATCTAGAAAGTTTTCAAAGCTAATCAACTTCGTAGTGCTTCCTAGACAAGCACTAAACATGTGGAGTTAAGTATTTTAGTTTTATTAAACTCTAAATTTTTGTTTAGATAAGGATTAACTTTTCAAAATTAATTAATTGTTTCCTAATTATATTATGATACATATATTATTTCCTTTTATAACTCTAGTTGTTAGGTGCTTTATTCTTATAAAAGACATACTATTGATGTAATTTAGGAGAGTCATCATAATATAAATCAAATTAAGAGCTTTCTTCATTTTGTCAAAATTTCCTCTTTGTTTTTTAATAAGAACTAAATATGATCTTATCAATGCAACTTATGACAATCAAAATTCTTATATATTTTTTTTCATTAGTAGGTTTGGTTAGGATTGAGTTCTCTTACTTGATTTAAAGATGATCATAGGGTTCTAATTCCTTCTACTTCAAGGTTTTGGTGATTTTAAGCCTAATATTCATAATATTTAGTATCAGAACTTTGGCTTTTAAAATCAGGTGTTGTATATCTTTTAAGCATTTGTCTTTTTTCTTCTTATTGTGATTGTGTTGTTCATCATCCATCCTATCCAATTCTATCTTTCAGTGGTTCCTTTTAATTCAATATTCATTTATCCATTATTCTTCAATCAAAGTTGTTTCATTCATTGTTCTCTTATGTTGAGTTAGTGCACATCATATATACATAAAGTAAAGAAAAGAAACAAATTCAAAATGAAAAGTGCATTAAAAACCTAAATATCATATATTGTAAAATCTGGTTATAATTTTTTTAGTGTTCTATAAATTGCTCTAATCTTTTTCCTATCATAAAATTATTCTTGCTTTCCTTTAATATTTTAATACCTTCTTATTAATTTTTCTTCCTTCAATATTTCTTGTTGATTTCACTTCCTTTATTCTTTCTTATTGATTTTATTTCCTTTATTTTTTTCTTGTAGAATTTGTTCACTTTATTTGTTCTTTATTGAAGATTTTATTCACTTCCTTTGTTCTTTCTTATTGATTTTCTTCACTTCCTTAATTCTTCCTTATTGATTTCATTAACCTAAAGTTATCATTTATTGTTCTGGTAGGACCATTGATAAAGTTAGTCCTAAAGGAATTATAAGGGAAAGTTGAGTGGTAAAAGGCAAGAATGGTAAGAATATCATTGAGAAAAACTAAAATTGAGTAAAACACAAGTGATTTAGTAACCTAATCTTGAATGTAAACATGAAAAGGATTGTGTGAGGAAAAAAAACCAATATGTTTATCACTAACATTTTCTGCGTACAATGACGGAGTCTCTGAGGAAGGCTCTGATCGTGATATTGAGTCCTTGTTGCTTCAGACTGTGAGTATTTACTTTTGGATTCGATCTTATTTGCACCTTGCTTTCTTCTTTTATTGGTTCATATTTGGAGGAGGGATTTGCTTGATTGTGGTCGAGGAGTTGGACGATAGAGGCCGCAGCAGTGGTGGACGTTGTTGCGGCGGCGGTGCATTTACGGGCTTCTTTAAGCTCTTCTTTATCTTTGATCTTAACTTCAATTTTAGTGGGTTTCCTTGATTTGAGTCTTCTTTTTGCGTCTGTTTGTTTCACTCTTAGCTTTGTCAAATCCATTTCTAGTCTGCTAGATCTGTTCATAACTAGCTCCATTTTCTTTCGATATGCTCTTCGATATATGTAAAATGGTGCTTTAACAAAAAGTTTAATCTTACTTTCATTTTCCTTGTAGCTTGTGCTTTTCCGAGATGATATTCGTGTTTTGATATGTCAAGTGAAGTGTTGCTTTTTCATTTTTTTCACGATTTGGTTGTTTTCGAAGTTTTCTCTCAAATCTTGTTGTGGTTAGATCTGTTATTGCATAGTGTTTGCGACCTATATTTATTGCATAGTGTTTGCCGTACCTGTGATGAGAAGGTCTACTTCCTTCTATTTTGGATTAGCAACCCATGAAAAGGTAAAAGGGAAAGGGGAACTTTTCTGTGTTTTGAGGCAGAGAACTATCAAAAAGCCAAGCAAAGAGGAAAACAGAAAATTTTTTTCCCTGGAAAGCTTTGCTTTTAAAGGATCTACAGATCTATCCATTTCCTATACCTGTTTCTTTGTTATGCATTCTTTTTCTTCTAGTGCACACAGCTGAAGCCAACAAAATGCTAGTTAAGTTAAAACTCAACATTCGACTGCAACAAACCCATGGGAGAATAATCTTTTTGTTTTCGTGATGAATGGCTATGTGGTGCTTCTTCAGGAACATTTGCTTTCTTCGTTTGGATTAAGAGATCGGTACTTTTGATTTCGATTCTTAGATCTTGTGATTCTTTGGTGATGTTGTTCTGCTATGTTGATCTGATTGACTTCTAGATCTATCATTTATTGTCTGCTTCTTTGATATGTTTGAGTTTTGCTTCCCATATTGGTTATGTTCTCCGATTGTGAGTCGAGGGTTCTTAGCCTTTCAAGATAGCTCAATTTTTTTTTATTTTCTTAATTTTGTGGTGGCTCTTTTGTTTGCTTTGTGATCTTTTGTGATCCACATGAATGCCGTTGCTTTTGTTCTTTAGTATTGTGTTTTGCGTCATCCAATTTATGTCCTTTATCAACAGATCAAAGTTGTTGTTACGAAGTTTAAGTGGTAGATGCAGGTTTAGTGGAAGTAGTGGGTTATGTATGGGGTTAAGATAATTAGAGATTTTGGGTTTTCGAATATCAGCCGAAAGGTAAGAGGAGAAGGGGTAGAAATAAAGTTGGGTCCTCCATTAGAACCCTCACCACCCGTGGCAAGATTGTGGGTCCCCAACTTAAAAGGTTGTGTTTTCCATACGGAGCTTGGAGGTACCTAAAGGGGAAGTAGGTGAGGGTAATGGCAGATTTTATGCTCGAACAACTCAATCATTGTATTGGAGGAGTCGCAGAAAACAAAGGATGATGTGTAGTTAGTTGACTTTTGCAGCTATGTGAATGTGGAGTTGCTTCAGCTTGTTTAGTTAATTAGGGATTTGAAACTGCAACAAGGATGGAGATGGTCTCTTTTTTTTTTTTTTTTTTCCAAATCTTTGCTCTCTTATCAAATCTTATGTTCTTCTACTTTTACTTTTTGGATTCTCCCACCCTTTTTCTATTTCCTCCATCGCCTCAGCCGTCAGCTATCCAAATTTTCGAGTCCAATGATGGCCCTGCGTAAGGAGGACACCTACAATTCGATAAATGGTGAGCAGAACTTTGAAACTTATCAGGTATAAGCAGTACTTTGCAATATATCAGGTATATTTGTCCTCTAAATTTCTTAAAAGCTTTATCTTATAGACTTGCATATATGTAACTTTTTTTTAAAGTTTTGTTTTTAAATTTTTATTTATTTTTCTTCTTTATATATATATATATATATTTAAAATATCTTCATATCACATTTTTTAAAAATATTTGCATATCTTTTTTGTTTGTTTGTCACATCTGCATATGGACCTACTGAAGTGGTCCTACTGAAAACAACCTCTCTACTATGTAAGGGTAAGGCTACATACTATCAGACCTCCCCAAATTTTGCTTCACTGCGGGACTTCGGACTGGGTGTGATGATGATAATGATGATGTTTAAATATGAGCAGTGGTGGAGATAATGCAAAAATTTATCAGAAAATGTTTATGAAGGATATTCAAGACCAATACAAGGTTCTAAACATGAGTTTGGATTATTTATATTCCCTACCCAGATTCAAGTCTTCTAAGAAACACATGTTTGAGGAGAAGGAAGAGGAGGATTCTGATTATGATGAGACTAGTTGTAGGAAGGGTTGTCTCATAATAAGATAACAATGTGGTAATATTAACAAAAAGATCCCTACTTTTTAAAGGAAGAATGATTTTTAATTATACTTAGTAGGAGAGGAAGGTAGAACATATATTTCATTATCATAATTATTCAAACGAAAAGAAGGTTAAACTAGTAGTGGATGAATTTAAGGATTATACTAACATTTAGTAAGATCAATTTATGGTTAATAGGAATAAGAATGATGAGAGACCTATTTAGTCATAGGAAAAAGATGAAGACAATGATGTACAAGAGGTTCGTACATAGTCATTATTACAAGAAATTATGTAAAAAGTTGTAAAGTTTAACTTAAGATTTTATAAGTTTAGAGGATTACTAAAAGGAGATAGAGATAGCCATGATTAGGGCTAATGTGGAGGATGATCATAAGGTGATTATGACTAGATTTATTAGTAGTTTGAATAAAGTGATAGATGATATAGTGGAATTGCAACATATGGAGATACAAGATTTCTTGTATAAAGCTACCAAGGTTAAAAGGTAGTTGAAGTTTAAGAATGCTCCTAAATATGGTTTGAATTTTACCTTTTTATAGAGGTCAAATTGGAAAAACAACAAAACTATCTCAAAACCTAAGGTCGATGTCAAGGCAAAGCATTTAATTATTATTTCCAAAGGTAAAATCAAACCTACATCATCTTATAAGTCATATAATATTAAGTATTTTAGGAGACAAGGATTTGGGTACATTACTTCTCAATTTTCTAGTAAAACAATTATGATTATTATGGATAATGGTGACATAGAGAATGTTAGTTCAAGTGATGATGAGATGCCACCATTAGAAGATTATAGTGATGTCAATACCAAGGGACCCATTCATAGAGATATGTTGGTTACTTAGCATGCTCTTAACATAAAACATAATAAGATATTAATGTTAATAGTATTTTGTTAGTTAAAAGGTTAACTTGGCTATATTAAAGCATCCTAAATTGCATACATTATAATCGTTAAATTAATGTAAAGAATTTAAGGTAACAAATTAAGGTCTTAGAGGCATTCTCTATTAGCAACTATATAGGACATACACTCTTGGGGCATCTAAGGTAGTTTAATAAGGTCAATTTTGATTAGCATTAAAATAGATATTCATTTGTAATAAATAACCAAAATATTCTATTAGCATCTCTCAAACAATAGGAAGTATATGAGGATTTATTAGGATAGATAAAGACTATAAGGTGAGAGAAAAATAAGTGAGCACTTAAGCGAAAGAAAAAAGTGATAAGAAAAATGAGTGTGTGCAAAAAAGTGAAAGAAGCATAGTGGTACACAATGAGAAATATAATTCAAAAAATGGAGCATAAAATAGAGATAAAAGAAAGACAGTTAGTGTTTTTTCTAGTAATAATGTGACTAAGAGTGCGATATTAGCAAGGTAGCAACTATTTTATACCTTGGTATAAAGATACTAATTTTTTTTATAAATGATCTTAACACTTCTTTACCTAGTAAGATTGTATCTTAATTTTAGGAATTTATAAATCTACTTTTCAAGAAAACACCAAATGGTTTACTTCCTTTATGAGATTTGTTAGGGACTTACATGTCAAGGTTCATGTTAACATAAAAAGAAAGAATGAGCAATACGTAAAGAAAGCTAATAAGAAGGCATAAAGGTTGATATTAAGCTTAGAGATTGGGTTTAGGTTTATATGCATGAGGAAAGGTGTTTTACACAAAGTAAGTCTAAGTTATAACTTAAAGGAGAAAGAACTATTCAGGTTCTAGAGAAGATCAATAAAAATGCTTACAATTAAATTTGCCAAGTAAGCATAGTAACGCAAGTGCTACTTTTAACATTGCTGATTTATCTTTGTATAATATAGGTGATTCAAGGATATATTCTTTCAAGGAGGGCGAAATGATGGAGATAAACTTACATCTACATCTATTTCTAACCATTCTTATGATCATTTGTAAGGAATTAAAGGTCCAGTGACTAGGGAAAAAACTAAAGGCATAAAGGTAGCACTGTAAGGATTAATAATGGAGATGTAAAAAAAGGAGGTTCTTTAAGATGAACCAAATACATTGCTAAGATTAATCACTTTTCTACATATCGTTAAGGATGAAATATACTTAACATATAAAGAATAATGCTAGGAAGAAATTAGAGGAAAACAAAGCACAATGTAACCAATATAGGTATCATGTTAGTATCTGGCATCAATTTTGTATTGGATTTGAGAAACAAAATTAGATTGGCATTAGTGTGGTACTTAAAACTTATAACTGACATCAAAATCATCTTTATGACCATCTGTAACGTTTTATAAGCTAATAAGTGCTAGGGTATTTCTTGGACAGGTGCCAAATATATAGGATTAAATGTTTTGGTTTTGTTAAACTCTAGATTTTTTTAAAATAAAGTTTGAATTTTCAAAGTTAATTAGATGTTTTTTAATAAGATTATAACATGAATGCTCTTTCCTTTTTTGAATCTAGTTCTTAGGGCTTTTATGCTTATAAAAGGCACATTATTGTTGTAATTCAAGATAATCATCAAATTAAGAGTTCTCTTTATTTTGTGAGAATTTTATCTTTGTTATTTAATACAAACTTAATATAATCTTATCAAGGAAATATTTGATAATCAAAATTCCTATAGCTTTGATTATAATCAATAGTTTTACTTGAGAATGAGTTTTCTTACTTGATTTGAAGACAATCATAGGGTTCTAATTCGTTGTGATTCAGATTTTAAGTAATTTTCAGCCTAAGGTTCATAGTAGAAAGTGAAAGGGATGGATTATCTCTCCAAATAACAAATTATTAAGTTTTTTCTACTTAAAGAAAGCTTTTATAGTTGGCCTACTTGAGACTAAAATAAAATCCAACAATGTGTTTGAGGTCTCTCAAGTTTTGACAAGAATTAGACTTATTAATGATTGAGTCCTTTTATCATTCAGACCAATTTTTACATTTAAAATTCTCTTCGTCTCTCCCATTCTTTGTCTAATATAGCTGTCACTCCTGTTTATGCATCCAATAATATAAATATAAGGAAGTAGTTGTGGACAAATATCTTTAAAATTAGCTTGAACAACTTTATGCCATGACTTGTCTTAGAGGATTTCAATTGAACCAATTCCAATAGTGGAATAAAAGGCTATAGGAACCACCAATTATCTTATTATGATAACTTTCACAAATGCATTAACCATTCAAGAATTTTTAATCTACAATATAGGGCCATCAATTCACCTGGAATTATAAGCAAAACTACATATGATTCATTATAAAGAAACTAAAAATATCTAGGGATAATTCTTTGTGGCTCTTACATTTTCCTCTTTCGTATTCAAATTTTGATAACTCTATATGTTTTTATTACTCAACTATAAAAGTCATCCCTAACTTAGTAACTAACAAAAGACACACTCCATTTATGTTTAATAATTATTTGTTGGATGGTCCTGATTTTGAAGAGGTTGTATTGAGAAGTCTAAATTACCAAGTTAAAAGGGTTAAAAGCTTTTAAGTTCATGGGGAAACTCTAATAATTATAGAGGAACTTAAAAAAAAAACTCAATAGTGATTTTATAAGTAACTTAGGTATTGCTATCACAGAGGCTAGATAAGACTTAAATTCAATGCAAGGTATTCTCAAAGATACTCTTAAAAGTGGTCATTTAAACCAACCAAAAAGTCAACAATGACCAAATTGGTTTCAACCTTAACAACTAAACTTTATGCTACAATAGGAATCTATAATTCAATGGCTAAAATGTGGGGACCTTAACACTAAGTTTTTCTATATTGCAATACTAATTTGAAGAAATACTAATAAAAACGTTTGAATCTTAGATGCTTATCCCTTTACTTACACTAATGAAGGAATCTTCAATCACTTAGCCTACATATACTTCAAGAGCCCCTTATGTATTTCAAGTAATTGTTATGATTTACTATCAAATCTTACATCCTTTATCTCCTTATATCTCTCAAGATTAAGTATCTTTTGTCTCTAATCAATTTGTAAAAAAATTATTAAAGAAGCGTTATTCAACCTAAATGTCAATTGAGCACGTTGCCTTAATATATATTGAATGCTGATTCTTTTCAAAACTTGGCACATGACTAGCAAAACTTTCCTATACTATCCTTGAATTCATTTTTAAAGAATCATGCTCCAATATATTAATAAGAATTTTTGAAGGTTTCAAATCTAACCATATTCAAAGACTATAGATTTATCTCTTGTTATAATATGATTAGTTTTCTCAAAATATTAGCCAATATAGTTAAGATTGTATTAAATACATTCTTCAATCCTTCTTCACGAGCATTTATTTAGGTTCATAACACTGCAACAATATCTTATTGACTCAGGAACTCTATAAGAATTATCATAGTAAGACCAACTTTTACATTTTGAAAATCAATTTTTGCAAAGATTTTGATTACATAGGTAATAATTTTCTATTCAGTAGCTTAGTAACCTTTAGATCAGTGCTGACCCTGGGCAAGGGCAAGAAGAGCAATTGCCTCAGGCCCAAATTTATAGGGGCCCATTTATTAAAAAAGTTAAATTAAAAAATTAATTTATTAAAAGAGTTAAAATTTTAGTTAATAAATCTATACATTAAAAAGGGTAGAAATTGAAAAGTTAAAAAAATTTCTTTAAGATGTTTATATAAACCAAAAATTTCCTGGGACTTTACCTTGTAAAAACTAAAACGAATAAAAATTTGCGGTTGTATTTCTTGTTATAAGTTTCGAGCTTTATTGAATAAAGCTAAAGAAGAGTTTGATCCCAACCATCAATTAGGGTGTTTAACGATTCTATGTCAATCAGAAAAGAAAGGAAGTTTTTTTATATATATTTTCGGATGTGTATATTTACGCAAATTAAAGGATGACAGATATACACAGATGCACATTAGACCTAAAAAAAGGAAAATTTGAGATCAATTTGTTAAAGATATATGTTAATATTTTATTAACAGCGAGATATTTAATTAATATAATAATAAAATATATTATTATTGATTTCTATTAATAAAAGATTTTAAATATTAACGATCTTATTTTATTAATATAATATTTTATTTATATTAACAATGATATATTGATTTTGCATTTAGAAATATGCAGAGAAATTATTTTTCATTATCATTTATACTCTTATTAGTGTAATTCTCTTGTGTTTTGCAATCTGATATTGTTGTTCGGTTGCTGCTGCTACTATTTTGTTGTTGTTACTACTAATTTTAGTGATTTTATTATTGTTGACATTTACAAGACATTAGCTCTTGTTATAATCATTTAGTATTTTGTTGATTATGTGGACTTATGACTTGGTGATTTGGTGTTCCAATTTATTAGAATAAAGAATAAAGTGCTTTTGTTAAGAGAATTTAGAAGCATTTTATGTATTCTGAATCACATTTAGTACAATGAATATATTCGTATTTCTTAAGAGATAGAAACTTATAGATGGTTAAACCTAACACTCAATCCTCTTAGATTATTAAAAATATTCTTAAGTTGAGAGGGAGTGTAAGGTTTGAACTAGAAGTGAGAATATGAAACGGTAAAAGAACAAGGATATAGCATGATAACTAACATCCTCTAGGATCTTCTCAAAACCATATAAACATTAGATCCATCCTTTAAAATTCCAAAGCACTAAAAATTTCAATAATCATGAAAAGTGACTCTTGGAATTAACCATTTTCTCATGTGATCTATTTCACTTTAATAAGAGACAATATGTCAAACCATCTCCCTAATTCAATAAGTGATGATTAGGTGATATGGTTAAGATGTAACTCGAAAAGATTCACTATTCGGTCATCCTTGAGCGATTTATACGAAGCAACCTAACAGTCAATTGGAAGAAGTTAGTTTTATTATATTTAAAAGTTTTTTTTTCCTTTTAGCTTGTAATCAAACTCAAATTATGGACAAAGGATAAAATTCCTTTTGCATGTCTAGATGTGCCTACTTAGGTGCTTTGTATCAAGCTACTAAGTTTTATAATCACTTGTTTTTTTCAATCTTCAATACTTTCTACATATTTGTTCTATAAGCGCAATCTATTATGTAATTTAATTAAACTATAAACGTGAGTACACTTTACTTGGAATAGCTTTAGTTGTTTTATTTATACCACTTTAAAAGAAAAAAAAGTCAATGTTACAAATATCGTACTAGAATTAGTATCAAATTTAGTTTTAGAATATTACAGTACTAGTATCGATAAATGTTAGGTACTATTTCGTATATATTTTAAAAATTATAAAATAATTCTTAAATTTTATAAAATTCCAAAATCTTCCCTTTTAATTTATCACAACAAAATATGAAACAAATCAGTTTAAAACTAATATATAAGATAACCTTGCTATCTTTACAAATTGGAATTTTCAAAACTCCCATATTTTGTTTCTAAGTACTGTTAGTGTCTTTATTTTCTATCTTTTTGTGTGTTAATTTTCTTTATTCTTGATGTTTGAAGTTATACTTAATGGGAATTAATCTTGTTTTATGTCAAGGTATATTTTGTAACTAAATAGAAAGAACTGCGACGATTTTGGGATAAAAAGAGTTGAGCTAGACGTTGACCCTAATTAGACACGGACTCGTGCAACAACCAGAAACTTAAAATACAGAAGCAAGATAGCTCAAGACCAAAACGACAACTTTTTATGCGTGACCTAGGAAATTAATGAGTTACAATGAGATGGTCTTTAAAACGCAGCACATGGAAGAACAAAACGGTAGAAGAATATAAAACAAGCAGCCCAAAACGTTGATGTGGAGGAAGGATGATTTAAAGAGACACGTGAGTAGTTAAGTGGGGGAATCTCTTAATTCATTTTTAATTTCGTGAAATCAAGAAACAGGAGAAGGAGGGTTTTAAAACAAGGAGGGGCGGCGGCAGATAGAGGGCAAGGTGAAAGTGGCGTGGACCACCATTAAACTCCAACCTTTAATTGTCCCATCATCTACAGTGACAAGAGAGAGGCTTAGCAAAATCAAGAGGGTTGCGTTAAATTAGGAAAAGAAGGAGCGTGAGGTCATTGAGATAGAAAAGAAGAGAGCAACATCCATGACAATCCTAACGC
>JANIJH010000006.1:50295607-50309247 GCA_024520975.1 Erythroxylum areolatum | reverse complement strand
TGTGTATGCATTATCTACAGGTGGCAGCGGAACATCATACAAACATTTATGTACTGGCAGGTAACTGTCTTGTAAAACTACTTACTATTACAATTATTTAATATGACATAAATGTTCAACAACTTACTATTACAATTATTTAATATCACTCAATGTTTCATTCAGAGAATTTCGAGGCTGCATGCTTAAAATGTTCAGAAACATGATCATAGATGTAACGTTATCTGTATTTTTCCGCCGAAATTCCTTCGGATAGTTGTCGAAGCTCATGTATCATGCTCCAGTGTGTGGGCGAAGATTGGGAGGAACGTTAATCCTCAATATTGTCCATTCTTGAGAACTCCACCTTCTGCAGTTCAGAGATGGTGGTTACGATAGACATATAACAAATCCAATGGAGAAAGCGAATAGTTCCTGTCATCGTGTGCAAGGAACAATACCAACTAAAGATATTTTAGAACTCTCACTTTTGGTCTTAATTTACGTGGAGTTAATTTTCTCTCAAGAGTTGTTTAAAACTGGTGATATTTTATTTTATTATTGATAATTATTTTTTATAATTTGTTTCATAAAAAATTTTTCATAAATTAAAATTGATAACTTACAATTATAAAGTCAATGATATTTTTAGTAATTTTTTTCTTTTTCTATTTATTAACAGTTAAAATGTAACTGATGCTTAAAATAATTTTTATTTTTAAAATAGATAGTATAATGAAATAAAAAATATATAGAATTCAATGTATCTTAGTCAATAAAAAATTAGAAGAGTATTTTTGTTAAGAAAATACAACATCTATAATTATACTATAATTATATGGTGTCGTCATAATACAAAAGTAAATTAAAAAAATCTTTTTAAATAGTAAATTTATTTTTAAAATAAAAGGGATATAATGTACTGAAAAATAAAGTTCCTGTAATTCGGTTTTGAGATGGATTCTGTTTTTTTAAATTTACATTAGCTTTCCATAATTTTATTTAACTTAAAGAAAAGGTCCAAGATGAGACGATCCAATTCCATTGAGTTCTACAATCCGACTTTCTAAAAGAAATTGTCAAATTATAATCCGACTTTATAGGTATAATACTTCTAAAGATTAGTATTAAGTTTCAACTCCCGCTCGACTACTTCTGAGGTTTTTCTTCTTTTATATCCTTTACCCATTATCTTCAACTACTTATTATTACAATTAAAAACAAAATTGGGCTGCTATTCTTGATGATTGTTTTCTGTTTTCTTCTTTGAAGGGGTGATTATTTGTTGCGACCAATGGAATGGAATAAATAACTTGGACTTTTGTGATAAGGTTCGATCTGGAGCTAGGTTTTAATCATAGATTAGATCATAGAACTTGTCTATTTGGTGGGTCAATTGCGTATATAATTAAACAAGGCATGTACAATATGCTATATATCTGGTACTTGAACTCTTAAAATCAATGGCATGCACAATATGCTATATATCTGGTACTTGTACTCTTAAAATCAATGCACGGCAAAACTTCCTAGCATGTGGAAGAAAGTAAGATATAGTAAATACAGGGGAGCAGACTGGGTCATCGGAAACAACGGGAACTCCAAAACAGAGAATGACAGCTCAGCAGCATCAGTACCGCACCATATAAACTTTTCTAAAGCCTTCCTGTTCGTAGGTCTTTATTACTGCAAGCAGCTTTATTCTCGTAGGCGTGAAACCCTGCTTTGGGACTCGGATTTCTGGGTGCGAACTGAAAAAGAAAAAGATAGCCAAAGTAAATATAATAAGCGCAGTCGACTACTACACCTTCTAGTGGTAACACTAACACGTGTTTGTTTTCACTTACGGGGAAATAAGTAGGCCTCTTAAACTAGGAATAATATATACAGAATACATGAAAGAGTTTTCCAACTATGTAAACGCTAAAATCTCGCTAACTATACACGACTATTGTGAGATATTTTCTGGAATTGTCTCCTATGCTATTTGACCAAATCTTCTTAAATATACACTTCCCATATTTGCACAAATACATAATATGTATATCTTATTACTCCCTCCTAAGTTGGACAATGAAAATCATGAATGCCCAACTTGCATAGAAGATAATAACATTGTTGACGTTCAAAAACTTTCGTGAAAATATCAACTAATTGTTGAGAGGTATGCACATAAGCAGTAACAACATTAGCAATTTGGATCTGATCCTGAACATAGTGATAGTCAATTTCTATATGTTTTAATTATCCGCTTATGGAAAACCGGATTAGAAGTAATGTAATGAGCTGTCTTATTATCACAATACATATGCATAATAGTGCGAAGATCAACACCAAGCAATTTCAATATAGCCTTAAACCAAGTGAGCTCACATATGGTAGTAGCCATGGGTTGATATTCAGCTTCAACTGAAAAACGAGAGACAATATGTTGTTTTTTGCCTTTCAGTGAATAAGAAAATGACCTAATATAAGAAAATAACTAGTCAAGGAACGCATGCCCAAAGGACAACTCCACTAAGCAAGAGTAGACATGGGACTTTGGTCTAGGCTTTTAGTCACGAGTGATGATGCTATGGAAGGATGTGGATCATCAAATAAATTGGATACAGATGCATTAGTGGGGAATGAAAGAGGGAAGGGCATGGACTCACAGGTAGCATGATATGGAAATTGAGTTTTATCAAACGACACATCCCTAGATATATACAAAGTTCTCCCCTATTTCAAGATCATAATGTTTCCATCTCCTTTTACCATGTGGGTACCCTACAAATAGATATTTCTGTCTTCAAGGCCCAAGTTTATCACGTTTACACCATTAAAAATGTGAGTAAGCCAAATATCTTAAAACACACAAATGCCCATATAAAGGCAAAAGACCCAAAGGGAAGTTCATGAGGTGTTTTGTCATTATTGAGAGGTTTGGGAGTTCTATTTATCAAGTACCCAGCTGTGAGTATGCATTCCTCCCAGAATTCAATAAGTAAATTGGCTTGAAAGCGTACAACATGCCCTACATTCAAAATAAGTCCGTGTTTTCGTTCAACACGCCCATTTTGTTGAGAAGTATCATTACTAGAAGTTTGAAACTCCATCCCATGTTCCAAAAAATATGATTGTAGTGGTCAGAATTTAGTTCCATTGTTACTCTTGATGATTTTAACATTCCGATTAAATTGGGATTTTACCATAGCAAAAGATAGTTTCAATAAGTTAGGCACCTCACTCTTTTTTGCCATTAATTGAACCTCAACAGCTCGTGAAAAATCTTCAACTATTGTGAGAAAGTAATATGGACCATATGAGGAAGGGACATTATAAAGGCCCCAAACATTGTAATGAATCAATTGAAAATGTTCCAAATCACGACTTGAACTCAAAGGAAAAACATCCCTAATCTACTTAGCATGCAAACAAACATCACACAATTTATTCTACAAACATCTACTAGAAGTTTCAGAAACTAAATTAAGAATTTCAGAGGATGGGTGTCCCAACCACTGATGCAACAAATCTAGACTCTCCTTGCTGCGAATCTTACACGAATACGCCGCAACTACACCACGGAACATGTAGACCCATCCTCACTTTTCACCCACTCCAATCAACATCCTCAAAGTGCAATCTTTTATTATACAAATATGTCTATAAAAGTGACAATGCAATGTCCATCTTTAATTAAGCGATAAATAAAAAGTTGGCACTTTATTTCGGGAACAAACAGAACGTTTTTCAAACAAATGCCACCACAAAGATGTACCACTCCTCTTGAGTTGCATATGCAATGTCACCATTAGGTAACCCAATAGGTGTAAGGACAAGCTCATATATATCACACATAACAGACTTATCGCCGGTTATGTGGTTTAAGGCACCACTATCAATCAACCATTAAAAAAGAGGTCTATTACTTGATAATTTTGTGGCTTACACTGATGAAGAAGATTAACAAGCATTGTCCAGTCCTCGTTGCTCAAATCAGAAAATTGCTCGCAATTGCCAGTATTGACCAAAGCAACACTCACACTAGAGGACTCGGCAAGGCCTTGTGCAGCGTTCGCAACAATAACACCAGTCACTGTGCCACGACCAGACTTGTGACCAGGTCTACGTCCTCGACCATTGTCACACCTTCCTCCTTTTTCACATCCAACAAACCACCACTTTAGGTAGCCATGAAGCTGGAAGCAATTTTTAGCTTTATAACCTAGCTTTTTACGAAAAGAACACATTAGTATGTCATTCGAACTCGTAGAGTTCAATTTCCAATTCTCAGCAAAAGCAGTTTGAGCATTAGCAAGAAAGTTAGGGGCATTTACAACAAATACTACAACATTTACTTGCTCTTCCTTGGCTCTAATAAGCTACTTATGCCTCTTTTATTGTAAAACATTAGAATAGGTAGTGTTACAAAGGGGAAGAGGTGTCTTACTGAGTATATTGGTCCTAAGTGAATCATAGGGAATATTGTCCAAACCCATGAGAAATTGGTAAAGCATCTCCTCTTTACGCTCCCTCATAATTTGTTTGGTCCACTTACATTTGTAGCGATAAGCACATGCTAGTACGGTCAAATAATCATTGAGCTCATCTTACAACATCTTTAAGTGGCGAAAAAAAGTAGCATCGCTCTGGCCTGGTTGGGAGCAATCCTTAATAGCTTCGCGTAATTGATATATATAAATGCATCGCATCTCCAATAGAAAATATGGCGTTGATGTCATCCCATAACTTCTTGGCCATATCCATGTATCCAATCAAAGACAAAATAGAGAGATCTACAAAGTTCATGATCCAACCGACTAACAAACTGTTAGACCCTGAAATTTTTCTTTAAGTTAAGCTTGATTTGAAGTAGTTTTGAGATTTAGATAGATTAAATTTTTGGAGTTATAATTATGTCAAGGTTATTAGGTTTGTGTTAAATGAAAGGAGGGGTAAATATGGAAAACCAAGTTTAATGAGGGGCAAAATAGGAAGAAAGACCAAATAAAAAGGGCTTGAATTAGAAGAAGGGAGGAAAGTGTCGTGAGAACGAAAGAGTGAAAATCAAAAATAGGAGAGAAGAAGAGAGGTTTCGGTGGAAAAGAAAAGAAGTGAAATCAAGTTTGTTAAGGTAAGTTAACCATCTTTTCTTCTTGCTTTATTAAAGGAATGGATTGTGTTGAGGATGAAGGAGTTAGAGAGAAAAGAGGTTTGTGTGGGAAGAAGATGGATTAGGAGAATCCAATTGATTTTAGGATTTCTAAACTAGATCTTAGGTTTTCTAACCTAGATGAACTATGGGTAGGTTAGATTTGAGTTTAAATTGTGTTTATTTCAATTTGGTAATTTTCTGAAGTTTATGAATTTCATTGGAATTTTGTTTTGAATGGAACGTTGTTTTAGGAAATCAAGGGAATCCCACCTAAGAGCAAGGAGAAAGGCAAGCTTGACTTGGATTTTTGTAAGTTAATTAGGTGGGTAATTTATTTATGGTTATTGTGTGATTAGGCAAATTCTTGCCTATGTGTGTGTATGTGATTTCTCGAAATAGATTTTGCTTGAAATTGAATTGTTGTGACTTAATTGAAAACAAAATACGTGTTGCATTATGATTATGTTATACCTTGAAAGAGGCTATAACAGCTTTGAATTAAATGAAAAGAGGAAAAAGCATGAAATTATGAGCATGATTATGTGCTTCTGTTTGGGCGAGAGTAGAACCATTCTGTTGGTCACGTGCACATTGACAAGAGCCTTTTCTCAACTGCCCGCTTGTGGTATATGAGCTCCGAAATTGGACTCATTCTGTTCATGGGGTAAACTTTAGTTTCTCCATTTTGTTTCCATGGAACCCTCAAGCTATTTGTTGTGCATTGCATTTTTTTAATTTGTCAAGTATGGTGCATAATTGAGTGTTATGTTTTAATGGTTGAAGTTTATGCTATGTGTTATAAGTTTGAGTTAAATTGATCAAATGCTTAAATTACTTGACTAAATGGAAGGCTGCTGGAATTATTGAATATACGCCTATATATATACACATGCTTGAATTTGTGGTTAATTGCCAATGGCTATACATATATTAGCCACTGAGCTTTATAACTCACCCCACTATTCCCTCCTTAGGTACAAAACGAGAAGGGTAGCAATCCTTGCAAGGCATCGGAAATTCCAAGATATTAGGAACTTTTGTAACTAAGTTAGTTTGATCACTTTTGGATAGCTGCATAAGCATGTAAAAATTGAGCATTCTGTATATGTTGTAATTTGTGTTAAGTCCTCCTTTATAACGTTATTATGTAAATTAAAGTTATGTATGAGTTTCTGTGGATTCGGCAAATGAGTTTAGACTGAAAAGTTCCCCAAGTGTATGTGCATGTTTCTTTGATAGTTGTACATTTCATAAATTAAGTCTTTCATAGGGGTATAAGTTGTGTGCAGACTTCAGGGGAAAATTTGGACTAATTTAGGCTAAATTAGTCAAAATTTCCCTATATAAAGTTGTAGATCATCTTTCTAGCTTTTCAACGATATATAGTATGAAAAATTGGGGCATCGAAGTCAAAAGTTATGGTCTTTATAAGGGGGATTTTCAGGAGCATAGATGTATCATCTATAGGGATATATCGTTTGTAAGGATGTATCGTCTATCATGACGTCACATTGTTTGTGATGACGTCATATCGTTTGTAGAGACGCATCGTCTTAAGCTAACTTTGCTTCGTCTTAAGTTGAACTCGCTTCGTCTTAAGAGTTGCATCGTCTTAAGTTGACTTCACTTCATCTTAAAAGCTGCATTGTCTTAAGTTGACTTTGCTTCGTCTTAAGTTGACCCTGCTTCGTCTTAAGAGTTACATCGTCTTAAGTCTTTTTGCTTCGTCTGCTTTTGGCTTAGTCTATCTTTTTGTTTCATCTGCTTTTTGCTTCGTCTATCTTTTTACTTCGTCTGCTTTTCATTTCATCTGTCTTTTTGTTTCATCTGCTTTTTGCTTCGCCTGTCTTTTTTCTTCGTCTGCATTTTGTTTCATCTGCTTTTTGCTTCATCTTTCTTTTTGTTGCTTCTACTTTTTGCTTCGTCTGTCTTTTTGCTTCATCTGTATTTTTCTTTGTCTGCTTTTCGCTTCGTCTGCCTTTTTATTTGATCTGCTTTTTGCTTCGTCTATCTTTTTGCTTCGTCTGCTTTTCATTTAGTCTGTCTTTTTGTTTCGTCAGCTTTTTGTTTCATCTGTCTTTTTGCTTCGTCTGCATTTTGCTTCGTTTACTTTTTGTTTCTTTTATCTTTTTCCTTCGTCTACTTTCTGCTTATGTGATCGAGACTTCTTTTTCTATACACTATTCATCTGATACCATCGTCTGGTCCATTTTTGACCTTTTAGACGATAAAATTTGTCTTCAAGGTCTTCATGAAAGTGGTAGATCTACGCTATTCGTCTGTTATCATCGTCTAATCCAAATTTGACTCTCTAGACGACAGAATCTGTCTTCAAGGTCTTTATGAAAGTTGTAGATCTTAAAGTTCTTTTTCGAACTATCTAAAGAACACCTTAATCAGAGTTCTCTAGAGAAAGTTATGACTATTTTTCCAATTCGTTTCACCCTTCATCTTAGGTTGACTTTCTGTTTCGTCTTACGTTGATTAGAACATATTCTGGTCCAAATTTGACCCTCTAGATGACAGAATCTGTCTTCAAGGTCTTATGAAAGTTGTACATTTTGAAGTTCTCTTTTAAGTCATCCAAAGAACACCTTAATCTGAATTCTCTAGAGAAAGTTATGCTAAATGTCCCAAAATAAGTTTAGCATGGTTGAGGGCAAGTACTGTCTTCGTCAATGACTCCAAATGTTGGGCCTCGGAAGCGAGGTCCAGCATTGTTTGCTCTGAATGCTAGACTCTAGAATCGGAGTCTAGCACAAATTATTCACTAGCCATCAATCTTCAGTCTTGCAATCGACATCATTAGGTTTTGTAATCGATCCATCAATGAAGACAAACTTTTGTTTGGCCTTTGATTGATGTGTTAAGTCTTACAATTTATATCTCTCAATTACCATAAGTGCACAAGGTCGTAAGTTGTAATATTTGAAGGGTTGATCCTATGAGTAGGGTAAAATAATCCAATCCTTGGTTATCTAAGGCTCAGAAATTAATAAAAATGAAGTTAAAAAATGAAACAAAAATATAAACACGGGAATTTGATTGCAGGAATTCAACTCAAGAAATTAACAAAAAACAAGAATTGAAATTGAGTAATACAAAAGGTCACCATGGAAATTAATTAAGAGAAATTACTAGGTTATAAGAGGGGATTTTACATATCATTAATGCTAACCTAGCCAATTATGTGTTATCGGGGTGTCTGTTCCAAACTATCGTAGGAGAAATTACTCTCTCTCGAGTTATAATCCCATGCCCTAAATTCTTAACCCTAATTAAATTATGAAATTTATAATCTCTCAATTAACAAAAGACCTATAATTAAAATTAGATCTAAATCTCTCTACTAAACTATCAGTCTCACACAAGATCTCTCTCCGCACAAAAACTGATATGATTAACTACGCGTTTTATTGGATTGCCTAACTTTCGTTAATTCAATCCAATCATTTTTATTTGGCTCACCCTCTCGGTTTATTACTAAAATATGCAAAAATTGAAGTTAATTATCACACCTAATCAATAAAACATAAAATCTATATTAACGTTAAATTAAAGTAAAATCCCAAAGGAAGAGCTAGAACATCGTCAACAATTCAAAACCTATCATCATACAATCCATTTCAATCTTATATATTAGATGAACAAAAATGAAATGGAAAGGAAATAGAACTTGGAGCAGCCAATCTAGGAAGGCAGCAGCACCGAGAGACCAGCTAATCTAGGAATCAGCAACGTCGGGACCTACTTCCTCTTCTCTCTCCCTCTTTTTTTTCTCTCTATCTTAAACTTTCTAGAAGTGGCAGAATGTAGGGGTTACATCATTAAGTCTTATATAGTATTTCCAATTAGGGCAACTCTATCATCTTTTCCAGGTCTGAAAAGTCTAAAAATTTTCTTGAAAACTTAAGTCGGGACTGTTTTCTGCATATCTTTCACGCAAGCCACGATCGTGGCCCTTAGTTGCACAATCGTGGCTGGAAGTTTTTGCTTTTATCATAATCGTGGCCCATAACAACACAATCGTGGCCCTCTTTACTAGCTTTTATCACGATCGTGGCATATTCCCCACTAATGTGACTTTTTGCTTTTGCTTCTGTCATGATCATGGCATATTTTCCATCATCGTAACTTTAGGTTATTTCTCGAGTCTTATCTGAATCTCCTCCATTTGCCATGGAACACTAACAAACACATCAAGACACTTCACAAATATAAAATTGAAGCTCAACATCATGTTCCAACCCACAAAATGCTTAAAATGCAAATATCTACTAACTAACACAATTCTAACTTAAACACACACTTACAATCAAATTAACAACTAAATACAAACTAAACCACCCAAAAAAATACACTTATAATTATTAACATCCTCACACTTAAACGGTAACTTGTCCTTAATCAAACAAAACAACAACAACAAAACAAAACAAGTAAGACACAACACACACACAAATGCAATAATGAGGCAATAATTTCAAACTTCACGAAACACATTTAACTATAAACATAATTCTTCAAGTTGTTCTATCTTATTACAGGCAAAATTTGTGTCTAAGTACTTTGGACTAAATATACAAACTAATCGAGACATTAATGTTAAGTTTATTCACCCCTATCATTTGTACATGCACATTGATAAATATTTTGCCAATCAAACTTTTAATTATTCCTAAGTAAGTTTTCATGAAAAGTCAAGCTACTCACTAAGTTTGGTAGGTTTTTATTTGACAAACATTCTTTTTTTATTACTTTGATGGACATCAACCTAGCCTTTTATGCGGAGGTAAACGTTTGTGATGAATGTCAATCTGGCTACTCAATTAGGTCATGTTTTTATTAGACAACTTGGTTGGAATGTCATTATAGCTTTTTGACACGAAAGCAAACGTTTATAATGAATGTCAATATAGTTACTTAGCTATATCACATTCTCAACTGACTACTAGCTCTAGTCATAGCTTGAAGTCTAGCAAAACAGTTATTTAATTAAAATTTATACACATTTTTTCACATTTTAACACACCTACTTTTTTTAGTCATTCTCATGAAAATATACTAGCGATGCTACTTATTTGATTGGCCTAAAATTATAAATAAATGTGACAACTTCCTAAGGTGAATAAACTAACATTGTATCCTAATTAAACTGCATATTTAGCTAAAGTAATCTAGGTCACTAATTTCGCAAGTTAATAAATCTTCACAACCTGAGAAGTTAAGCAAAAGTATGACCAACTTTAATGGTTTTAGAAATTTCCATATTACTTTCCACATTTCCAGAATCTCTAAGCCATAATCATTCCCTTATCATTGTCTTGCTAACAAATGGAAGTGAGGCCAAAAAAAAGTCCTTTCAAGTTTAACACTTTCTTTTGTAACAGTTATAAAAGGAAACCAATTATTACTTTATAGGCTCTAGCCAATTCAAATGTACTAGAGTGATTTTGGACATAAGAGAGGAGCATAAATCCCTAATTAGGGAAGTTATTTGCAACACTATCAAACTATAACATTTTCTAAGAAAGAGCTAATTAGGATTTAATCTCAATTATACTCAAATCCAATTAACCCTCGTCTTTAACTTGCTAAAAAACGAACCGTAAATAAGTACTCCCCAGCACTTAAAGCTAATTATTCCATCATGAGACAAAGGTCAAAGGAGTTATGGGTTTTTAAAGGGGACAAAAACATTTTGTATTTTATAGGAGAGTAACCTCAAGGAAATCTAGAAATAGAATTGTGTATATTTCAAAAGGAGAAGTAGTCATTATAGAGTAGGAAAAGCTACTAAAGGATGCTTTATTATACTTTTCTAGCATGATTAGAATACCTTAAGATGTTACCTCCTTACTTGGCCTTATTAAGAAGATTATTCATGATTAATTATCCAATATAGAGATTGAAGATTTGTCGAGACCTATTACTAGAATGGAAATTGAGAGTGTATAGAAATGTATGAATCCTAGTAAAGCTCAAACATCAGATGGAATGAAGGCACTATTTTTCTAGAAAACATGGAACATAATTGGTTATCTAGTGGTATAAGCAATCCAAAAATTCTTCAGGAAAAGGAAGCTATTTAAAAAGCTAAACTGAACCTTTGTTACATTATTTCCTAAAGGAGATGAGCAGTAAACTTTTAATGATTACATGCCTATAGCCTATTGTAATATAATCTATAAGATAATTTGATTCTTACTAATATGATCAAAAGGATTTTTCCTGAACATATAGGTTATCAGCATTGAGCATATATTCCTAGCAGACATGTTTGAGATAACTTCTTATGCATGCAAGAATTGGTAAGAAACTATACTAAAAGGAGAAGCAGTAGGAATTATGTCATTAAAATTGATTTTTGAAAGGCACATGATTCTATAAACTAGAACTTTATACTAAATTATCTTAAAGCTTATGGTTTTCCAAAATATATTCAATGAGTGGATTGAGCTGTGTATCACTAGCACCTCTTATAACATTTTGATCAATAGGGAGCCCACTAAAATAATTAGAGGTATAAAAGGTTTAAGGTAAGGTGATCCTATTTCTCCTTATCTACTTTCACTAGTAATGGAAGTCCTAAATAAGCTCCTAACTAGAGTGATTGAGAGAGGTGGAGCTTTCAAATACCATACTAAATGCAAGAAGAATGGAATAGTATTTCTAAACTATACTGATGATCTATGTCTCTTCTCAAAGGCATATTATCACTCAATAATGACCTTGATGATTGGTCTACAATTATTTTTCAGAATCTCTGGTCTATAGATTAATATGGAGAATAGTGGGATAATATCTCCTATTAGTGTTAGGAAGCCAATTGATTCTCTTACATAACACGATGTAAAATTTTGACCTTACCTCCCACTTATCTTAGAGTTCTAATTTCCTAATCAAAACTCTTAAATACTGACTTCAAACCTCTGATTGAGAAGATTGAAACTAAAGTTGGCTACTGGAGCTCCAGATCTTTATTTATAGCTAGAAGGTTATAACTTATTTCATTTGTCCTAAATTATATAACTCTTTATTGGGCCTTAAATTTAACATTACCTAATATGGCAATCAAGGCAATTGAAAGATGCCGAGGAGATTCATGTTGGCAGGAAACAAAGTAGTGAAAGTTAAATGGAGGGAAGTTTGTGCTCCAAAGGAGCAAGGATGGATTGGTTTGATACCTTTACAAGTGATGAACCTAACCTTTCCTGGCAAAAGAATATAGAGACTATTATCGGACAAGAACTCGCTATAGACTAAATGGTCTCATTGTTATCACATATGTTAGTAAATATATAAAACCAATTAAGTTGACCTTACACAATAACTTAAGATATTGTGGTGAAATGGTTACTTAACATGGTATCTAGTGAATATATAGAATCAATTAAATTGGCCTCACGTAACTGCTTAAGCTATTGTGATGAAACGGTCACTTGACAACATAAAGGAGCAAAAATTGTGGGGTATGAATTGTCCCAGGAATGCATCTTTAACTATGCAAAGAGTATATAAACTAAGGAATATCCTAGGAATGCATCTTCAACTATGCAAAGAGTATATAAACTAAGGAGTACTTTTAAGACAATCAATATCTTTTGAAATTATGGATGGTTACAGGTGCTTTTTCTAGTATGATAATTTGTCAATATATGGACCTTTGCAATGTATACTAGCCTTATCCCAATTTAATTATTGTCTTTATATGAGTATCAAAGTTAAGGATGCATTTTAGAATAAGGAATTGCTATCTAAAACGATATTGGATCATAATCTACTGGAATTCCTAATAAACATGCCAGTAGCCCCAAGAAGAGTAGATAAGATGAGATGGAAATATACCAATAATGGTGAGTTTTCAAATATAATAGTTAGATTATTATGTTGGGATGCTTAACTAGAGGTATCATGGCATAATCTAATATAGTATACAAACATGCAACCAAGATCATCCACTTACATGTAGCTTGTAGTTAAAAGAAGATTCCTAACAATTGACAGGTTACAGAAATTTTTAAATTTACAAGTATTCCTAACCGATGCTATCTTTGTTAGTCCAACGCCAAGTCAATTGAACACTTATTCTTTTAATGCCCCTTTTCAAGTAGGGCGTTGAAAGAGATAGGTCAGAGAAGTGTAACGGTAACTGTTCGTAATGAGTTTCTACTGATAATCGATTGCTACAACAACCTCTAGTCCAAATTATCGGAAGATAAATGGGTGTTTAAAATAGGGTTATCTTACCTGGTCACAACAATCTGGGATGAAAGAAACAGAAGGGCATTCAAAGGATAGGAGAGCATGAGCTTTGGTTTCACTCAACAGCCACTGGATCAGGTCATATTACGTCTCCTCACCTATATACATAGAGTCTCCCACAACGTCCAAATGAAAACTAGATGGAGCGTTGATTGACCGAACACGAATGTAGAAACAACCTCTTCCATTTATTTTAATTTTTTCATTATACAATGACGTTTATATTGAACTAGAGCAACAATATTCAGATCCTTTT
>JANIJH010000006.1:50268519-50279447 GCA_024520975.1 Erythroxylum areolatum | reverse complement strand
ATGATTTGACATTTTTGTTAACTAAATTTATTTTTACACTTACAATTATTGTGAATAATATTAATTTTGATTTTTCTCAATATAATCTTCAATCATAAAATGATCAAGTCAAAGTTAGTCAATTTATAATTATAAATAAGAGAGTTATTTTATTATTTAAATTTTTAGCGACGATTTCAACAATTTAAAAGGTCATCACAACAAACTGTCACAAAAGGATGAGCCGTTTGTGATGATTCCACGAAAGCATCACCAAGAGCTTGTAATTAGTGAAGGTTTTGTAAAACACCGTAAAACATAAAGACTTTGGCTATGTTTTCAAAAATGGTCGCACAAAATTGACTTTTAGCAACAATTTTGAAATCGTTACCAAAATAAAGTAACAAAAACTCAATTTTGTTGTAGTGGATATGTGTGATTTATCCTTTGCATTTGGGATGATATCTAAAGCCATTAATCTTATAAACTCTCATCATCAACCACCTGCTAAAATATTTTGTCACAAGAACAAAAGGACATGGAGAAATAGGGCCTACCTGCAACTTCCCATGGTTCAAATTTTCCTTAAGAATATTATTGGTCAACACGTAGAACATAGGAGTACTAACACAATTTATAACCCAATCATGAAAATTTAGGCCCTCGAGTACCTCCCTCACAAAATTATAATTTTAATCATAAGTATTAAAATTATTTATATTTTAATCTTATATATTCAAGCTTCTTTCTAATTCATCATCAATTGAAAATTGAAGATTAAAGTATCTAAAAATCATTGTTGAATTACAACATTAGCAATTAAGTGAAATTAACATCGAGATTTTTTTCTTTTAAAACGGAAGAACCTATAACAGCTATCATTTGGATGTGCATTAAATAAATCTCCGAATGGATACAATAGACTGCAAATAATGCTAACTGAGTAACCATATTAGGTAGATCCTGTACGACAGGTTCGATCGAAAGAGTATAAATAGGGGGATTCAAACACAAAACTTTTTGGTCTCATACCCGTCCACTTTACCAAATCGACCACTCCTAAGATGGTAAATATAAAATTAAGAAATGAATAATTTGACCGAAATGACTTTCCTCTAGTATCTTTAATTTTTACCTTTTTTTATGCTTGCTAGTTAAGTATGAACCCACATAATACAGGATTTACTACCAGGTGATACACACGAGTAAGATGTTGGTCCCCGAAACCAACGGCGCTGATCAAACCACCTGTTCAGCAAAGAAACAAATCTGTTGTGGTTTTTCGCGGGATCGAGAGTCCGCGTGGCAGTCTATGGTTAAATCAACTTTATAATGCCCTATGCATGTTCTATAGGTTACATTAATCCAATAGGCCAATTCACATTCTCACTCCTCTATATAAATCCTGTCATGTAACGCTAGCTTTCACTCCTCTTGAGTTCCGACAACATCAAAAGAGCTCTCTACTTTCCCTATCTTCTCTTACCATGGCTGCTTCTGTTGATCCTCTTGTTGTTGGTCGTGTTATTGGAGATGTGCTTGACATGTTTGTACCTACTCTTATTATGTCTGTCCATTATGGGTCCAAACATGTCACCAACGGCTGTGATATTAAGCCGTCAATTGCCGTCTACCCACCCAAAGTGAAGATCTCCGGCCAGTCTGATGAGCTCTATACCCTGGTACGCGTGGCTCTCCAACCGCTTCTTTTTTGCATGTTTCGAATCCCTCTTTTATATATATATATATAACATTTTGGATACTTGCATGCATGTGCTGAGCTATTTTTTATTAATCGTTTTCTTAATACATTACTTTAATTTACTTAACTATGTGTAGCACTTTAGCTCAGAGGAATGTTATGGTAGAAAGAGGTTGGAATTGTAGTTGATATGTGTGTAATGATTAGTTAATGATGGTAATAATGGCTTATCTAGGTGATGACCGATCCGGACGCACCCAGTCCTAGCGAACCCAGCTTGCGAGAGTGGGTTCATTGGTAAGTTACCACTCCTATAAATGTTCACATTAGTTTTCAGTGAATTGCTGTCTCTAACAAGTACAGAAATTCCTTTTTGTTTTGTTTTGTTTTGTTTTGAGTTACAATTACTTCTGTTTGGTTTATAGATCTTCCATGTGATTTCAGGATCGTGGTTGATATCCCAGGGGGCACAAATCCTACTCGAGGTAAAAAGTACATGACACCTACCCTTCTTGTTTACTTGTAGAATTTATAGGAAATTATATCATTTGGCTTCTTAATTATGTTCATATATACCATTGTAAGTGATCAAACTTGAATAGCTTTATGATTGTAAGGACATTTTTTAACTCATGATGGACACTTAGATATGTTCAAATGGCTGTGTTGCCAAAATAATGAATCTTTTCCAACCGGCTTTCTTCCTTGTTTGCTATTTTCCTATTGTGCTAGTATAAAGATGTGCATTCTACGCAATGATTCTTTCTAATTTCGAGTAAAGAAATAAAGTTGTCAGTTGTATGAACTTGAGTTTTTAGAAAAAGCATCTGGACACATCAAACATTTCACGCAAGTAATACACGTCTGCAAATTAAAACCCTTTAGTCGTAGCAAATCAACTTTCATGCATACCATTATTTCATTCAATTTATATACATTGCGTCATTAATTTATTCCTTTGCCGGCTCTGTTCTTAGGCAGTCGATCGTAGAAGTTGTTACGTCGCAGGTTACATCACATCAGGATCAGCCCCAATCTCTAAAAAAAACCTGCGCTTTAGCCGCAAAACTTCCCAAATGACCAAAATGGCCCAAGCTTGTTTGCTAACACGCGTTCAGCATGTCCACAATCTTGCCACGTATAAAATATATTCCCTAGTTCTTACAAGATATAGAAGTAGCGCCGGAAAGGTGTAGATACTTTTTAGTGTTGAGTTTAGTTCATTTCTTTTTATTCATGCTTTTTGAGTTCTCGTAGCCTATCAGTTCTCTTTTTCCTGTGCTTGCTGACGCTTGGCTAATTGCGGCAGCTACAAGTAGAGAGTGCCAGAGTTCAAGTTAACATGTCTTACGACACTTGTAAAACTGACATCTTGAACTTGGGGCTGTTTTAGTCCTCTTCCTACAAGTGGCTTGCGTAGAGTATTGCCAATTGGCGAGCAGGAGTTAATGAGCTGTGCTTATTGCTGCATAGTCATTACTTCTTAGTACATATTCGTATTGTAGCATTTTCTCTTTCTTTTTTTTTAGGATGGTACTCATAACTTAGTTTATGCTGATCTAGTGTTTGCCTCTTCTCTGATAAAATGGTGGTGGGAATAACAAAAGGAAAAAAAAAATAAAACCTCAGTTCAAGCCAGGCTAAAGACTTGTTTATGTAAGGTTGCAGGAAGAGAGGTGTTGTCGTATGTTGGGCCTCGACCACCGGTGGGAATCCACCGGTACATACTGGTGCTGTTCAGGCAAAAGGGGCCAATGGGGCTGTTGGAGGAGCCACAGACACGTGCTAATTTCAACACCCGCTGTTTCGCTGGACATTTGGACTTGGGTCTGCCAGTTGCTACCGTCTACTTCAATGCCCAAAAGGAGCCTGCACATAGGAGACGCTGAACTCATCATATATAAATCAACTTTGCTGCTAGGTGAAAGAAGCTTATTGTGTTATAAACCCATGGTTCTCTTGGTTTCTATTGAGTATACTGTAGTCCCTTATCTATCGTCTTTCTCGAACTGGTGGCAGTAGTATTAGTTATATGAATCAGCATGTGGGAAGTCTAGTTATTATGTAGTTTCCTTATCTGTACTTAAAATCTTTAATGTAAGTGGCAGCAGTTTGCATGTTAAGGTTTATCATAACTTTTGGAGAAATTTATCTTGACAAGCTTCATTTATTAACGCTGCTTTTGGATGTGAGTATTACTTACTATTGAGGACAAGTCCCTTCCTTGTTACTGACTTGAGTCTTAGGTGGAATAGCTGGTTTTATGCCCAAAAAACTACCTAAAGATGAAATGTTTCTTTTATTGTTTGGATTGGACCAGCTAGTGCCATACATGTATTAGTGGTATCAGAGAACTACCACCGAATCAGATATCAGGTCCGTCAGGTTTCTGCTTGTTTGTTAATTCTTTAGTGAATCACAGTCTGTCCACATCTACATATTATGTAAATGTTTAGATCACTACCCAAGGTTTAT
Organism: Erythroxylum areolatum; assembly: GCA_024520975.1. Classification (NCBI taxonomy): domain Eukaryota; kingdom Viridiplantae; phylum Streptophyta; class Magnoliopsida; order Malpighiales; family Erythroxylaceae; genus Erythroxylum; species Erythroxylum areolatum. Next base: position 50,275,291 of record JANIJH010000006.1, on the reverse strand, counting down.
ATTTCATTTTCTTCCTAAGAATATGGCCAACTTTTCTCATCCATATTTTATTTCTTCAACAAACTTTTTTTTTACTTTTTTCACGCAAAATCGTATACCACTGCTACATTTCATTAAATCTTTTCCCTCTACAAAGTTAGTGAACGTTGCTGAATGTCATTATCATGAAGTTGCTCACTACAAGAAAAGAACATAATAGCGACGGAAGTTTAGCAGTCGAAAATTTTCCGTCGGTAATTACCAACAGAAAAACGATATGCGTCAGCAATGTAGGGTGGAAAATAAACTTTAGCGGTGGTATAAAATCCGTCGGTAAATTCTGTTAGTAAATATCGTTGTAATTTGTCGTCTTTCAACTCAACAAAAATGACGTCGTTTGATTATCCCGAAACGACGTCATTTTGGTTAACTTAAAAACCTCTTTGTTTGTTGAAGAAATTGACGCCGTTTGGATTTAATCGAAACGACGTCATTTTCCCTATTTTTGTAAACGTAACCAAAACGACATTGTTTCGATTAAATCCAACGACGTCGTTTTCCTGTTGATGGTATAACGTATATAATTTAATTAAAACGACATCTTTTGGTTTAAAACCAAACGATGTCGTTTACGTTTAGTTATAAACGTTTAAAATATAACTAAAATGACGTCATTTGATTTAAATCCAAAGTCGTTTACATTAAGTGATAAATGTTTAAAACATAACCAAAACGACGTCGTTTTGGTTACGTTTTAAATCACTCGATCACCCCCCACCTCGCGCGCGCCTGTGTCTTCTTCCTCTCTTCCATCAATATGCCGCCTCCGTCTGCTTCCATCGCCGTCAATTGGAGCTGAGCTGTCATCATGGAGGTCCTGCGTCGCTAGCATCGTCTTTCCCGGTGGTCTTCACCGAAGGTATTGTCCTCTTCTCCTTACTCTCCTTTCTCCGATGAATAACAATCCGTGGATGATATTTTTGGTTCAAACGAAGTTTGTGTTTGGTTTTGATTGTTAATTACTGATTGTTAATGATGGGCCATATATTTGTTGGAGAATAATGGGAAAAGATTGGGAATTTGTCTTGAATTAGGGATGAAGAGGCTAATGCATACCAAGTGTTTAACAAAATGCATAATGTTTGATATCCATTGTTTTTTTCGTAAATAATTTGTTTTTGTGTTCTTATACTTATTTTCAGTGTGAGAAACTTCATTTATAAAAATTGGATACTAAGATGATTTTTATTTAAATATGAATAATATATATTTGAGGTTTAAATATGGATAATATATATTTGACTAAGCTCCAATTTGTTCTCTTTACCCTGTAATGTTAAAGTTAATATTTTACTCTCTTCACTTAGAAAATAATTTTATTTTGTGTTCAAATAAACGATATTACTTTTAATTATATTGTAATAATTTGTTAAGAAATATTCAACTAATCTTTATCAATGGTAATATTTTTAGTGAAACACCAAATCACAACCAATTCTTAGATTAATGAAATAAAACAAGAATATTTATTAACAAATAAAAATTAGAAAGAATGCTAAGTATAAGGATCAAATTACAAGTTTAGGCTTTTCTAACAATTGTTATATGGAAGTGAACATAAACTACAAATCGAGCATAATTGGAAATATTATAACTTAAGACATGTCAATCAAATAAGATTTTAATATTACAGAAAAAATTATTTAATAAAAAGATTAATTTAATTATATATTTATAAGTAGGCCATTTACAAATTTTTATATTCTTTTTTTGTTCTTCTCTATTTAATGAATGCCAATCTATTATGAAAATCTCTTCATCTTGCTATTACTCAGCATAACTCTCAAACTTATGCTTTATATCTACAGTTTAAGTAGGTTGATGTAAATTTGTTATTTTTTATTTCATTAAAAAAATCTAATATGGATTAATTAAATCAAAATAATGATTTAGAATTAATAAATGATATTTTTACTTATATGTAATATCTATTTACATAATATTAATTTATATATAATATACGTTAATATATCAATTTTCATCTTCTTTATAAAAGCGATCTTCAAAGAATTGATTTTATTGACTCTTATAAGGAAAGTATCTTAAGTTTTATCAAACAAAAACAAGAATAAGTACAAGAACAAATTGTTTGCAAAGTAGATAAGATCATAAGTTATTAAAGAACCTAAAACAAGAGTTTCTCTAAATACAAGAAATAACCAAATGTTTAAGTGTACTGAGTAATCAATATAGTAATTTTCTATTTCTTTATATCCATAAAATAACCTGTTATAGACATAAAGGCTAAAAAATTATAGAAAAATAGAGATGAGGATTATGAAATTAGGATTACGGATTTTGTTAGGTAAAACAATTTAACCTATGCTTTATATCTACGGTTTAAGTAGGTTGATGTAAATTTGTTATCTTTTATGTCATTTAAAAAATCTTATATGGAATAATTAAATCAAAATAATGATTTAGAATTAATAAATGATATTTTTTCTTATATGTAATATCTATTTACATAATATTAATTTATATATATTATACGCTAATATATCAATTTTCATATTCTTTATAAAAGCGATCTTCAAAGAATTAATTTTATTGACTCTTATAAGGAAAGTATCTTAAGTTTTATCAAACAAAAAAAAAGGAATAAGTACAAGAAAAAAAAATAAGTACAAGAACAAATTGTTTGCAAATTAGATAAGATCATAAGTTATTAAGGAACCTAAAACAAGAGTTTCTCCAAGTACAAGAAATAACCAAATATCTAAGTGTACTTGATTAATTAATATAGTAATCTTCTATTTCTTTATATCCATAAAATAACCTGTTACAGACATAAAGGTTAGCTAAATTGTAGAAAAATAGAGATGGGGATTGTGAAATTAGAATTACGGATTTTGTTACGTAAAATAATTTAATTAGTTTAAATATTTAAGATTAAGGATAAAAATAAAATAAAAGTATTTTATTGTTGATTAGAATTGAGAATATCTTGATGTATTGACTATAATTGACAGTGTATGGGTTACAAATTGGTTTACTTGAATTAGGAATTGCATAATTGTAGATTTTATGATGTAAATGTGGACTGAATTGAGAATAGACATATAGTTTGGAGACCCAATATGAGTTGTGATTACTGGTCGATATAGGAGTGCATTGTTTTTTACAAGATTAACCATTCTTCCAAAAGGGGGATGTCTATTTCATAGGGAAAACTCTGCCGAATTTTCAATAGGGTCCTCATAAAATGTGACATCACTGTTTTTAAATTAAAATAAGAGCTTCTTAGTATTAAATGATTATTGAATTAATACAGTATAATTAATGAACTTGATTAATTATAATATTTCATGGCAATTGATGTGTTATATTTTCCACTTTCTAACTTATGAATAAATTTGTTCTTGGTTGTAAGAACTCATTTATTTCCAGCATATTCATTTGTAGCGAGTTTGAAGAGAAGCTTTAGCAGGTATTAAAATGACATTCATTTTCGTTTATGGTGTGACAATGTCAAAAATGAATTTTCATACATTTTAATGGCATTTGTATCAGTTTCTATAATTTCCATTCTAGCTCTTTCATTATCATCTTCATTCACGTACTTCAGGAAGATCCGTCTGCGTGTCGATTGAGGTAAGTGAATTTGTTTTTTACTACGTTTTTTTGGACTAGGTTTAATTTGGGTATTTGTTTGTAGAATGAACTTCAGTTTATCATTGAATTAATATAGGATGAGTGTGACTTATTTTAGAGTTCCAATTACCTTAAATTGTCAATCCGTTATTTCATTGATTCTTATTCTGTCATTATTAGCTTCTCTTTACTTCTCATGTGCGAATTTGTACACGCGTTTTTTGAAAACTAGCTATATGTTTAAACAATTTATTAAAATAAATATTCATATTTTGATGAATACTTATTATATTTGGTAGTAGTAGATATTTAATATAAGACTTTTAATGATTGAAAAGATCTTCTCAAATATATGATTAGAAACATATATGTGAGATCTTTAGTATATGTTCGTTTTTTAGATTTGAACCTATAAACTTTAACCCAAAATCCATGATGATTGCTCCCGTAAGGCTTATCAGTAAAAAATACGAGGAGCTAAGGAGTCATAACCAGAACTTGTTGTCCCAAGTCACATGTCTTATCTTAGATGTTCTGTAAACTTTGGCGAGCATAAATGATACTAACTATGGACTCACTATTTTACATTAACAATTTTGCAAAAAGAGTTATGTTGATAGACATAATAACTAAGCTCCAAAATGACATGGAGTAGTTGAGGGGGAGGGATAGAGACTCAGACTATCCACGCTCACCAGGACAATAGGATTGTTGTTGTCATTTGGTTTTAATTTATGTACAATTTAATGTTTTTATTATTAGTTAAGAAATCTCTTTCCTTTATATGATCAATTAATTTTCTATTTAAACAAAATCAGTATATAAACAAATCAATAAATTATACATGGATAATTTATAGTTGTTGATTTTAAAAACAATTGCCATTCAACAATTCATTTATAGAGAGTTAAAGGTGACCTCAGCAAGCGTACAGAAACTTCGAGCTCTGGATTAAACAATGGCGGCTGCATTTCAAGAAGGAAAATCATTACTGACAGAAATATGCTTTCGTTGCTAAATTATGTTATATTTACCGACGGTTAGAGGTAAATTGTCGGTATATGTCTAATGTTTTTCACCGATAGAAAAGGATATCCGTCGGAGAAAATCTGAATAATCTACCGACGGTTATTGGGAAACCATCAGTATACATTCACATTTTTCACCGACAAAAAAAAACATCAGTCGGAAAAGACCGAATTATCTACCGATAGTTATCGGCAAACCATTGGTATATGTTACTGACAGTTTATCTTAAACTGTCTGTATCTACACCGACAGAAGTGTTCTATCCGTCGGTAAATATACCAATGGAAACTAGACTTCGTCGGCATAGTTTACTGACAGCGATTTTACCGATGGAAGTGTCCGTCGATCAAAAATGTCGGTAAATTATATTACCGATGGAATGTTAACGTGTTCCGTCAGTGGACATCCTTTTTCTTGTAATGGCTACTGATTACAAAGACAAAGATAAGAAACCTTTTTAAAAATTAGTCTTAAGTAGCCAAATCAATCCTTGAATTAATTGTAAAACGGCAAAGGTAGTCTACACCTAAAACACATATTTGACATTTTGCAAGTTTTTGGAACAAGTTTTCTTATCAAGATAAGTAAGAAATCCTATGTCCAAAACTTTCAAGACCTTGTAGAAATCTACCCTTTCCCTCTTGTCATTCTAGTTTGAATAAATTTCTCACTTTATAAATCTATTTCTATCTTCTCTATCTCTCCTAATCATTCTATTTTGTTCATAGCTCTTTATTCTTTCTTTTGTGTTTCTTTTTTTGGGAATTTTCTTTTGCTTTGCTTTTTTGGCCTTTTTATTCTACAAAATGTAAGAGGTTTTTTAAGTTTTTATTATTCTCTAAATCTTGTTGAAAAACTTTACTAATTTTTCTTTTCATAGAGACAAAAATTGTACAAGCTAATCTTGGACCAGAAAAGTAGAAAACACAAAGAAATCATCGAAAGATCCATCAAAATATAAGATCAAGCCTCTACATCGCAAAAACATTTGATAGAAGACAATTAGGGAGATTTATAATTATGAACTCATTATTTTCGAATCGCATTTTGTTTATGTATATTTGATTTCATAGTCAATCATGTATAATTGAACATTCAGTAAGTATTTAGGTTAGATGAACCTTATGTTAGTATTTTGAGATGATTGATTCTTTTATTAATGCAATTGGTTTTATTGTTATATTGGATCTAATTACGTGTTTTATTTATAGTCTATATTATAAGTAGAGATTGATAAATCCTACGGTTGAATATATCTACAGTAATTAGAAAAAGTTGATTGCATCTCTAGAGATTGGATGACATAAATTTTTCATATTAGGATCAAACCTAATAAAGGGACTCATAAATCAGTAACGCAATCCTATAAAATTTAACCTGAGTAATTCAATTAGAAATCTTAAGATTAGTTGTTAATAGACTCATGGTTAGTTAATAGCATACCATAGGAGTTTCCACGGTCCAATAAGTCATCAAACAATTGCATTATAAAAGGTCAATCTGTTAAGGATTTAGGGGGATTCAAAACCTAGATACTAATTACTCGATATCGATAATTTCCTAATGCTTCATAACTTCTCTATTCAATTTCGTTACTTGTTTTATTTTATTTGCTTAGTTTTATTTTCTTTATTAAAAACTAAAATCAATCCTTAAGATAGGTAATAAGGGAAAGGTAATTACTAGTATTCATGATCTTTGTGGGATCGACCCGTATTTGCCAGTACTAGTTACAACTACATCGTATACTTGCAGTTATTACATAACTAACCAACTCACGAAATAAGTCAATCATTGACACACCATGATATTGCTAAGGTAGACATTTCCTAAAAGAACACCTTATATTTTGCATCTTAAAAGTACTTGGGATTATAAGGCAAGGATACACACACACATACACATATAGACCTGGCAAACGGGCGGGTGGTCCGAGTATGGGTACGGGTCTCACGGGTACTGGTCACACGGGTACGGGTTCGCGGGTAAATTTATAGAAACGGGTAATGATTTTGAAAATCCATACCCTGTCCAGCGGGTATGGGTAGACCCGCGGGTTACCCGCTATATATTTTTTTATTTTTCATTTTTTAAATTTCAATTAATAAAC
>JANIJH010000006.1:50203883-50226736 GCA_024520975.1 Erythroxylum areolatum | reverse complement strand
AATTCATATACAAAACACTCATTGAATTTGTATTTCAATATTTCTAATTTCCACCGAAAGTTCGGGGTCCAACAATTAGAGCTTTATTCCTAGTCTTTTTCTATGATTATTTTGTTGGAAGAGGTTTACATACATCCTCCTTTAGCTTATCATTTTCTTATCAAATTTCTAGGTTCTAATAATTACCTTATATGGATTGAAACAAACTCCTATCTTAGTTTGCAAAATTCAGTTCCATCTTTACTCAATTTGACTTTATTTCTAATTTGCATGCTTTTGCACTATTTATTCAATTAACTGTTTGGAGCATTATACTTCTATAATTGATGATGATGATATGATAATCACATGTGTTGATATTTCTCATATTTTTTATTTACAATATTACCCTATTCATCATTTTGAAAGAAAGAATTTGAATTCTCTCAGCTATTGTTTCAACTTTGAAGTTTCTTATACTTCTTAAAGTTATCATTTCTCTCAAGTAAAACATGTATTTGATATACTTTCTCACGCCAACATCACCAACAATATCCATTTTCTTGGAGCAAAAATTCAAGCTTATTCCTTTAGATAATACTCCTCTTGATGATCCTACTTTATGTCAATAACTTGTTGGTAGTATAATGCCCCAACATATACCCTGAAAGTATTATAGTATGTCTAGGGTGTAATAAGAAGTGAAAACAAGAGTGAATTAAGTACATCTAAGTATAGTAAGAGATATAATGATACTTAATGTAAAAGATAAGGATAAATGGATAATTTGTTCACTTCGACATGGATATACATACTTAGATGCGAAATATGTACGGAAATTTTTGATATGTTTACTTGGATTTATGAATGTGATGTTAGGTGAATTGATAAAAGAAGTATTCCATAAGTAAATGGGATGTTTTTGGTTAAATTGGATATACTTTTGTGTTGTTTTTGCATGATAAGACCGAAGTTAGTTGATTTTGGATGTATACCTCGTTGAATAGATAGTTTCCATTGAACATATTTATGTAATTTGGCCATATCATGGCCTATAGACCTCCAAATTGGACAATTTCAATTGGAGATTAAACTAGAGACACTAAAACTTTCATAAAGGAACCGAAATATGATTCTATCTTTATAGTTTTGAATTTTGTTTTGAAGTTGAGTTCTAGCTACTATCTTTGTTTTCGAATAGCCTATAGTTTTTGGCATATAACTTCTAATATAATTAACCAAATTGTATGAAATTTTGTGCCATTAGAAACTTAGGACATAGGGGCTAATGTGGGAATTAGAGGAAGAAGAAGGACCAATATGTAATTTTCCTAAAGTCAACTCATGGAGCAATAAGATTAAAGTATATGTGTCCAATAGAATTGTAACACATGGTCCAACAGAATTGTAATACATAGTCCAATAAAATTGTAACACATGGTCTAACATAATTCCATCACATGGTACAATAGAATTATAATACGTGATCTAATAGGATTATAACATATGGTCTAATAGGATTGTGACATATGGTCTAATAGGATTGAAACATATGTCTAAGCAATAATAATATCGACATTACCCGTTATCCATACCCACAGAAAATGTGTAGGTTTAACATAAAAAGGAAACTTAACAATCATAAATAAGAAATACAACATGACGATATATTGATAAGCATTTATATTGGTTGTGATGATAAATTGTAATGATGTGCAATTATATTGATAATTTGTATCAGTAAGCATTGAATATCAATATTTGGCTTATAAACTTGCATTTTCAATATATGGATAATATGCTGAAGCATATTTGCATTGTGTACTTTGCTTAAATATGCCATCATTGTTTACATGAGCATTGAATATCAATGTTTGGTTCATGGCTGTGAATTTATGGTATATAAGTTATGATATTTTTGAATGTGTGTGCTTAGTATATGACTGTTATGAGTGGTCATCCAAACTAAGTATTTTCCCCCACTAAGCTATCAAGCTTAGGACAGGTGTTAATCCGTGTAAGTCCAAGTCATAAGAATAAGGTATAAGGAACATCTGCAAGGATCAAGGCCAACAAATGGAAGAAAAAGTACTTTTGGAATGTGTTTTTAATTATAGATGATTGCACATCTAATAAAAAAAGGAAATTATATGTTTTCTTTTGGATTACTATGTAAATGTAAAGATGTATTACTCTGGTTGAATAATAATGTTAAGCGCTGAGGAATTTTGTAATGTGTATATGTATAGCATTGAACCAAAATGCATGTCGTGAATGTATGTACAGGAAATTGGTTGCCTTATATGTGGATGGTTGTAGGTTCCGTATAGGGGTTATTATAGGTAATCTTGTCTATGTCACTATTACTCAACCTAAAATCTCATATATTGTTCATTAGGCCAGTAAATTTATGTTTGCTCTTCACTTATCTCATTTTTTTACTTAGATACTTCGTTATATTAAAATAATTTTTTTCTATAGATTATACTTCTCAGTTAACTTCTTCTTTTTATGATTTAATTGCGCTAATGATGGCTGGGTTGGTGATCCAATAAATCGTCGTTTCACCATTTATTATTTCTTCTTGGGTGATTCTCTTATCTCTTGGCATAATGAAAAGCAAACTATTAGTACGTGGTCTAACACCAGATTTCAATATGATGCTATTGTTAATGCTACATATGAATTACTTTGGTTATGGTGGTTATTAACTAATATGAATGTCAAACATTCTTCTATTACTAAGTTTTATTGTGATAATAGAAGTGCTAGAAAAAATTTTCACAACAATATTTTTCATGAATATACAAAACATATGAAATTGATTGCTACTTTGTAAGCTATTATATTACCCAAGGCACCATACATCTTATCTTTATCTATTGTTTTCAAGATGAATGTTATGAAAGCTCCTGGACCAGACAAGCTAAACGGATTTTTTTTGCCAAAAATCTTGGAATATCATAGGGAATTATGTTCAACAAGTTGTCATGAATTTTTCGTCAATGGAAAACTTCTCAAGGAAATAAACAGAACATTCCTTTAATTAATTCCCAAAGGAACTCACCCTTCTTCTTTCAGTGATTTCAGGCCCATTGCTTGTACCAATTTCTTATACAAAATTATCTCCAAGATACTTGCTTCTAGATTGAAGAAGTACTCAATCCACTCATCAGTGACAACTAAATTGCTTTCATATGCAATAGACAAATTAGGGACAACCTTCTTATATCATTGTATAAGAACTGTTAAAGGGGTTATTTTAAATCAAAAGCTTCTCTTAATTGTACTGTCAAAGTTGATTTCTTTAAAGCATTTGATAGTGTTAGTTAAAACTTCCTTTAAAAGGTACTGAAGGCTTATGAATTCCTAATTTTATTCATCAATTGGCTAAAAGAATGCATATCGACTACTAGCTTTTCGGTATTAATCAATAGGAACCAATCTACTTATTTCTTGACAACCAAAGGACATAAGCAGGGGGACCCTCTCTCACCCTACTTGTTCATACTTTGTATGAAAATTCTGAACTCCATCATCAAGCTTCAAGTCGAGGCTAATCCCAAATTCAAATTCTATACAAGATGCAACATACAAGAAAGTTGGACTAACCAATATACCCTTTGCAGATGATCTTCTTCTTTTTTGCAATGTCAAACCTAATTCAATACAATCCTTTATAAAGGCTTTAGATGGATTCAAAACTTTATATGGATTGTAAGTCAATTTCAACAAAATTCATTTCCTTATCTTTTAAGTTTCTTTCTCCATGGAATAATGAATTGCTTTTATCACTAGTATGTCAATGAAGTCTCCAACATTACTTTATTTAGGGTTGTTAGTTTTGGCTAATAGTTTAAGCTACCTTGAATGCATTCCACTCATTGAAAAATTCAAAAAAGGATTAATTCATGGGTGAAAAAATGATTATCTTATGTGGGGAAGATACAACTTATTAAATCAGTGCTCAATTCACTACACATTTACTTGAGTTCGCATATATTTTTATCTAAAGGTGTAATCAAGATAGTGGAAAGATTATTCAAGAATTTCCTATGGAATCATTCCCATGGAAACAAAGGGGCAGCCAAGGTTAAGTGGACAAATATATGTTGTCCCGAGGATGGGGGCTATTAAACACTTACTTAGTAAAACTACCTAACCAAGCTCTCATCCTTAAAAGGCTTTGGTGGATGCTTGAAGACAAAAAAAATCACTATAGATTAGGTGGATCCATTCCTAGTTTCTCAAAGACAAATGTACTTGAGAGATGAAGAAGAGTCCTACAAACTCTTACTTCTTGAATCAGCTACTGCACTTAAGGAACTTAGTTGGAGATGATGTTATTTGCAAAGTTAGTGATAGGACCACTCTATGGTTTGGCAATTGGTCAAGTTCATGTTCTCTTATTCACCATCCAGCCTCATCAATGATCTCTCTTTTTCCCCTTCATACCAAGCTCAGAATATTCATTAATGGTAACTTTTGGAGGCTCCCTGCTAACCTTATTCATCTGCAACCACAATATTCTCCAAATTCATCGAAATTAGATACCTTGTATTAGAAGAATTATCTGACTTCTAGACTATCGAACAAGCTTACTATGGATATGATTAGATTAAGGATTCCTAAAGTTAATTGGAGTAGAATCATTTGGCACAAAGTCCTCATCCCAAAGGTTTCTTTTCTTCTTTGTCTTATTGTTAGGAATAGGCTTAAGACTGTTGATAAACTTTCTTACTTTGCCATAAATAGAAGTTGTTCTCTATGTTCAACACAAGATGAAACTACAGATCATTTATTCTTCATGTGCTCGACTACTAACTTCATTAAGGAATAGGTGAAACAAAAATGCTTCTGGACTAGTTCAGATAACTTTATCTCCAACATTATTCATTGGTAAGCTATACAAGTCTCTCTTCCTAAGATTAATACGCATATCTACTTATTGGTTAACGGACTATGTGTGCAAACACTCTTTAAAGAAAGGAATGCTGGAAGGTTTGAGTAGAAATGGAAAACATTCGAATCACAGTGGCGGAGTGGATGGATTTATGCGAATATTGGGAGCAATCATCTACAAAGGTTAGTTTATTTGATCACTACTTTTTTGACAACTTATTATATTTTAGTATTTATGAATTGTGATTTATAGATGTTATAATATATTTTCTTACGTGTACAATTAGGAAAAAGGTCAAAAAGCAAAATTGGCTAGGAATCAGGTCAAATGTCGACCAAACTCCAGCTCCAAGGCCTTTGTAATAATACGACATGAGATTGTGAGTTAATGTCTTTTTAATTATATTTTGCTTTTATTCACAATTTAAATTTTATATTAAATATTACTATTTATATATTTCTATACAACAGAGTAACAGAGATGGAGAAGAGTGTGATCGAATAAAGTTATGGTATCACACTCATTATGATGAAAGTAAAGGTCAATGGACAACTCCCGAATGCAAAGAAAAATCAGTGAGTACATAGTTTATTTACAAATATTTCTTAAATAAGATTGTGTATCTAATTAATTTTTTAATTGTTCAGGACTTAATGTATCACGAATTGACACATTCAATAGAACACGGTCATCCGATGACAGTGGATGAAGTCTGCGACAAATTCTTGGGCACTAGATTAGATTACATTGTTGGCATGGGAATGGGGCTTCGACCACAAGGGAAGACTTTGGTCAGAAAGAGACTTCAAGACGAATTAGAGGAGTCGAAGAAGGTTAATGAGGGCTTACAGTCTAAAGTCGATGAATTGACCAAAATATTTGAAGAAATGCAGGATAAATTAACTACCGAAGTCGAACAACAAAAAAAGATCTTGGAACTTTTATATTCTACACATAATATTCGTTTAGAATAGATAAGTACTCATACTGATATATTAAACACTTATGACATATTGTTCATATTAATTACTATATTATGCCATGTTTAGGAATTGAAATTATATAATTCATTGTCTACATATATTAAATTCTTGTTATGCATGATTAATCATTCGCAAATTAATGATATACTCAACAAATTGAAGAATTATTAAATAAATAAATTTCATATATAATATTAAATAGTTATTAAATAAATGAGATTTAATAAATTTGTTTTCAAATATTAATTATTAAATCAAAATAATAATTCAATTAAAATTAAAATTTAAAACCATATTCGAATTTAAAGAAAAATTCAAATTAAATTTTAATAATTCTCACATTTAATTTTATTTTCGGATGAATCAAAAAATTTAATTATTTAAATAACTTTATTTTATTATATTTAAACAAATTAATTAACTTATATTCGGCGACGTTTATTCCTAAATGTCGCCGATTGTCAACATATTACGACATCTAATAAACGTCGCATATACCTTCTGGGCTTCCATGATGTCTCCTTCAGACGTCACCCATTTCATTATCCTTTTATGATGTTTTCCCAAACATCGTAGAAACGTCATGTTTTTCGCGACGTCTTCCGTAAAACGTCATGAAAACCGTTTCCCTACTCTACCTTTAACGACAGTTGTAAAAACGTCACAAATTACATTCTATAACGTTTATAGATCATTTGTGACATTTTTTAAACGTCGCAGAAGGGATATTTTTCTTGTAGTGTGCTACTAAGAAAGTAATGTCACTTTCTTCCTCACAGACTTTAAAGGCTAAGCTAAGCTTAAACAATTATGAAGAATAGATATCAATCAATTTAAGTACACCTAAAAGGCCTTTCAAGTAATTAGAAGTCCCATTTTGGAAGCCTGTAGCTTCCTCCATTGCCTTAAAAGTGGAGTAACAAAGGGATAAGTGACCAAATGATGTCAAAGCATACTTATGACCGAAAATAACATTTTTCCCTTCAAGTAACATATCACTTTTTTAGCCAGTCTAAAAAAGGAGCACAATCCCCTACTGTACATTTCAATATAATTTTAAAGAGAAATAAACGAAAAGAACAAAAATAAATAGTTGATAGCTTACACTCGAAGAACTAAAAAGTGGAAATGTTGAATAGTCATTAAAATAATAGTAAAACTACAGTAAAAGTAACTCTTATTGACATTTGAGCACTTTTACTTGAGAATATTCTCCTCTTTAAGCCTAGTCCACACGTACACCATTTCTTTAAGTTTAAAGATCAATAGTAATGTAGAGAAAATTTGATGCTGTCACAACTAGCATAGTTGAGCCAACTTCTTAACAACCAAACGTTCTCCCAAAGCTCAGAGCAGTTTTTCACAAAACCTTCGGAAAGAGAAGGAAGGAAGATGAGTTTTCACTAGGCGTCATGTGTATGTAGTGTAACTTGGCACAACCAAGTTAGCTGTTGTACCTAAACAGGCAAATGTTATTGTTTCACCATTCCCTTTTAGGTTTTAAACGAGGAATAATGATAGGGGCTATAGGTGATTTAAAAAAAAAAGTATAAGGGAAATGGTAGCTTTAAATTATCAGGGATTAAATGACAAAGGTTAATTTTAACCACATAAGGTTCTAGTATAATTAACTTGATATGTTTTTATTTTACAATTTTAACCACATAAAAATATTGTTTTTAATCATGAAAAAGTTAGTTATAGAAATAAACTTGAATATTTTTAATATTATTTACCTCTTGTTTGTTTATTCCCTCCTTTGTCAAAATTATCCCTATCATAATAAAAACAATGGTTCAAATTTTAAAAATTTAACAATATTAACTAAATAAAACCAATTTTGTATGATAAATTTTAGCATAATTATTTTGGTCATTTGTAATTATCTAGTTGTTGTATTGTATTGTGATGATAACATCAATTTTGGAAATAGCATTTTTTATTAATTAAGAAAACATTTTATAATCAATTATGTAATTGAATGAAGAGTTATTAATTAGATAAATGATATTTTTAATAGTGAGAAAATATTGAACATTATAATACGAAATTTTTAATTTCAACATAAATTTATTTTAATATATTTATTTTACATTTTCAGAGTTAGATATAAAAATATTTAATGTGTTCTCATGATGTATATGAGAGGTGATTTCTAATATATGCTCATGTCTTACCTAGTTACCTTTGCTAATGTTATGATCCTTCTATCGTTTAGTTTTTTTTTAAAAGTTGAAAATATAAATGTATTAATAAAGTAATGGAAATAGTACAATGGAGTGTAAAATACAATGCACCAGCCTATAAGTATTAGAGTAGATTAAAACACTATCCCTTAACTGGTCTATAACTAATTGAGGCTGAGTACATTTTTATCCTTTTTGCATTGTTCATACATTATAGATTACACATCCAGAGAAGGTTTTAGACAGATCAAAGAATATTTTTCTCTAGTCAACTTCAACCCCCATCCCTTATCCAAGTCTCAACTTTTCCACTAATGCTACACTACAAATCTGCTGAAGATAATGTGCCAACGTTTGCTCTCTTACGAACTGAGCAGTAGAGAGCAAAATTCCTCTTCAATCAGTTGCTCTAGACCTGAACATTCTTTTGTTTTCTTAAACCAAATTCGATGTACTGTACAAGCTAAAGTTACTTCAAAAGTAATTCAATCTCTTTCCTTATTCTTTTGATTCGAGCAGCACCATTTTGGTAACTCATTCCACTTACTTAGTGTAGATTATGATGAAGGAGACACTGCAGTCAAAATACAAGTGTTCTTCTATCATTTAGTTTCCTTAGTGTAGATCATGATGAAGGAGACATTGCCGTCAAAATACAAGTGCTCTTCTATCATTTAGTTTAATTTTGTCTACGAACTCAACGATTTTGAACGTTTAGGGGGAAAAGAAAAAGGAATGAGAGCTCATAATTTGGCTTGAGAACGTTGGCAAATATTATAACAGTAAAAATCAACAGATCCTTTAAAAAGTCTAGTAATTTGATATAATTTATTTACGTTTTACATTGTCTTTGAATTTATATCATCACAGCAATTTAGTTTGATTATAATACTAATCCAATTATAATAGAAAAATAAATTGAATCAGAATGGGATATGCACCAATTATATAAATATAATGTGTGATGATATTAATAAATGCAAACAAACTTAATTAAAAAATTATAACGAGATTGACTTTTAAAATTATTTTTAAATATTTATTTTGTTTCAATTATAAATCAATAAGCTTATGTATGGTTCAAGTAATTCATTGATAACAATAATAATTAGCCCTTAATTAATTGATTTTCAAGCAATATGACAAACAAGGATTTCAAATTTACAGTACTTTAATCAAATATAAGTGCGTTTGGTAGGCTAGAGAGAATTAAAATAATCATCCTCCCGGCCCTAGTTTTCTTGGAAAACATTCGAACTTGTAACTAATTTTGCTTCTTCTGGACAGGATATAACTATATACCAAACTATTGGGTTCTCTATATACGGAGCTAGGAACCCAAATTAAGCTAATGCACAACCTATCTTGTTATAGGAGTTTACATATATATATAGGACACGACTCACACAAAATATTCCTCAGTACGTATAACTATACCTACAAGAAGAAGCACTTGAGGGCTTGCAGCTAGCATGCATTAGTTTTCAGGGCTTCTCTCACCATTTCCTTGCTTACTTGCGTCGTGATTAAGTGAAGGAGTGCTTAGAGTTAAGTCAAGATTTAAGTCAAACAAATTGTTCATGTTCTGCCCATTGCCACCAGCGGAATCAAAGTTATAGAGGTTGGTGGGAGAAACTTCCTGGTTTTGTGACCTAGTCGACTCTCCAGCATCAAATTTAGTGCCTCTACGAAGATGAGTTGGTTTATTAGCATTGATGCCCTTCTGTGAAAGCTTTTTCTTTATATGAGAATTCCAGTAATTCTTCACCTCATTGTCTGTGCGTCCAGGCAATCTTCCGGCTATCAAGGACCACCTAAACCAATAAAAGACCTACCTTTTTCGTTAACAATTCCAACCATAAGTTAGATTCAGAATAGAGGAGTTGAACAAAAACAAAATGGTTAGGATTAGGACAAGAAGAGCCGAGTTTCTTTTTTTCAATTATGTTTTTTGTATTTCTAATAGCCTACTGTAACTCCTAATTCATTGTACTATATTGCTTTTGATCACTCAAAATCCGTACCAATAAATAAAGAATGTTGTCTGCAGTTCGTTTCGGAATATTTCCGTTGTTAAGCCAAATAATTAAGTACAAAAATACAACGTTTCCCTCCCTCACTTCTTGGAACTCACTTATAGTATCAAATGAAGAATCATGCATTGTGACACTCGTATACACTCACTTATAGTATCAAATGAAGAATCAACACACTCACTTATAGTATCAAATGAAGAATCATGTATTGTGAAGAATCATGTATTGTGAATACATGATTCTTCATTTGATACTACAAGTGAGTGTGTTGATTCTTCATTTGATACTATAGTTGAGTGTGTACAACTTAAAACGACTGATGTTGGTATCCAACTAAGGATGATGGCGTCCTTCTGTGTGCTATATTCTCGCTTTTTATCCTTTTGGCTTTTGAAAGAAGGTGTTAACTGCCATGTAATGGAGACGGGTTTACTATTACGTACTGAAGAGTAAATTAAAAAAGCATATGGCATATAGCAAACATTCATCTCATTAACTACCGATTTCCAAGAAGTGCATGAAGCCTAATGATCAAATCCTCTTCATCCTCTCCAAAGCTTCCCCTCTTCAGGTTTGGCCTCAGGTAATTTATCCATCTCAGCCTGCAACTTTTTCCACAGCGAAGCAACCCTAAACACATCAACAACGGCTAGAAAAGTTTATTTATAACCAAACCAATCTAAAAACGTCAAAGAATCATCAGAGAAGAATTCTAAGGTTTGTCAATATTCTTCCTCTAAGATTAAAATATCATTAGTTTCCATTGTCCGCACCACACACAAGTACAATGAAAGCTATTTAATTTTCCTTTCCCATCCAAAAAAGTACCAGCTGCCCGAGGAAGAAAGCGCCAGCAGCCTTCACCATGTTTGTTGATGTAATCGATGAGCTTCTGATCTTCTTCCTTAGACCAAGCTCCTCTGTTTGTCTCCTTCTTATCACAGCAAGGCTTCTTCATGGGATTAGTACCCTATATAACAATGGAGAAATATATGAAGGGTAGTACCGAATTTAAAGGCCAAGAATGATACAGAAAGTAAAAGGGCCTAGAACAGCAATAGTTTCTGATCGCGAGGATTGTACCAGCACCAGCACCAGCACTTGGGACTTGGACTGGTTGTTTAAGCATGATTCGCGTGGTTGGGAATAACAAAAACTGGATAGTGGGTCTGGTGTGGGCGTGTGCGTTAGTTGCTAGCTGCTTTGCCCTCAACCAGCCGACCATGTTACGTGGATTCTACAGTTTTTCATACCATTATCTGCAATTGGATCATGAAATTTGTATCGTCTATGAATTGTCGCAAAATGTGTTCTTTATCGGAGTATCATTGGTCGTGCTTTGGACCTAGCTATTTTAGGTGTCAAAACATGCATTATTATATAATTTGTGTTTATGTTGCTTTCTGTATTGTACGTCTCGTCTTCACGATTATTTGGGACGTGGGGCCGTTAGCAATAGAATTGGAAAGCTTGTTTGAAAGGTCTTCAGGACCACCATCGATGTCATGATACGCTTAAATTGGAACTTAACCATTCCATGTGAGGGTATGGAAATTAAAACGGAACTCGTGACACCAAGTCCTAACATTGTATTGCCGATAGAAGCTAACGCACTTTCGCATGAAAAGAAAAAAGAAATCCAAGGTAAGGAAAGGAGTCTATTAATTGGTTATTAATGTGTCACCGGCAAGAAACTTTAAGCCATTCGATAGACGTGTTAGGAAGAAAAATCTTAAGCCCATATTATAACTAAGGATTAGATGTACAAGGGACCACCACTATCGAGGGAGTCAAACCTTAGATTAGGGATTTGGATTGTAAATCCGCATTGGGTTCGAATTTTCTAACCAAACCATAACCTACTCGGTGGAGCAACTGAGTCAATTAAATTGAGCTCCTTGTATACATTATGAGAAAATCAAAAGATCAAACTTTCTTTGTTAATTCCGATGATTTTTAGGTTGGACGCCACATTTTGTTAATTAATCTCTATTTAAAAAGTTTTTCTTAGTTACTCAATAGGTGGCCTTAATTAGTACATTTAACTTCCATTTAAAGCTTGAACATTGATCACATTACAGAAAGATTGAATTTCACTTTTTATGCATCCAAGTTTAATCAAGTTGTGTTGTTACTTATAAACCATGAAACAAATTAACATAAATAGACCTATCTAAAAGAGGACTGGACTCCGCTCTAGTTACGTATATCTGAAATCACCTTTTTGATAAAAATAGTGATATTTTGAGATAATAAAGAATTCACGTTCAACACTTAATTGTAATGAATAATTTGTTATCTTTTAACAAAAACCAATCTAATTTACAAACGTAAATTTATTTAGATTAATATGCATACAATTTATATATATATCATGTCAATTATTTAGGATTCATCGTTTTTAATTATATATATATATATATATATCATGTCAATTATTTAGGATTCATTGTTTTTAATTATATTAATAATACTGTATTTAGCATAAATCATATGTAAGTTAGCAATAAAAATAATAAAAGAAAGTGCTTACTATTAGGAATTCACTTATCCTGCATATAATGAAAATTTTATTAAAAATAATATCAGATTAACGAAGTTATGAAATTTTATATCCTTCATATTTCTAAAAACAAACTTTTTTCAAATTATTAATTATTAATCCAGTGATATATTCAGATTGTTCAAGAAAAGTAGGGACCTAAATTCCCTAAAGATTGATGAAATCCATTTTGATTTTCAACCAAGACGGGGACTGTGCTGAGCTTTGACCATTAGGTTATGGTCGCTGTCAATGTATCAAATGTCTAAGAAAGACTGTCGATGTGAAAACAATGCCGTGCTAAGCACGGATGCAAAGTTAATTATTAGGACTGGACTTGCAATGCCGGGAGGGAAACAGCAAATAAACTCCAAAATCACAAAAGTCCTTCGAAAGGTTTGGGCTTTCAATAAAGAGTAGAAGCGGAAAGACTACTCCTAAATCCTAATACATATTGAGAGCCCAACTCTCGTAATGGAAAGTTAGCTTTGATGACCATAAATGCCATCGAAATAATGGCTACACTGCATAACCTCTTTTTTTTCCTTTTTGTGATAGCCAAATGGGTTTAACTTGGATATAGGAAGACATCTTCACAGTCTATTCTAGGCTTTGGCTAGGATCTAGGAGGATGTAGAAGTAGAACTCTACGATGCAAATTGTATTAAAATAGCACTAACAATTCTTACAAGTGCACTTACAAGAAAAGTCATCGTCGAATACACCATGCTCAAATGCCCGATTGCATGAAGGGGATACAAAATGGAATGAGATACAACGGATTATGCTCCCGTATCCTTAATTTGAGACGGACCTATAGATCATCTCGCCACAGCTCTTCACGTCCTGGTTGTGATCAAAGAAATCATTTAGTTCTGTCTCGTAAAGACCTTAGCCACGAGGAATTTGTTCCAAGTGTTCGAAGATCTAAACCACCAAATTGTGCTTTGCGTTTGGGGTTGGCGAGTCCTCTTGAGTGCTAATTTGATGCTTTATTAGAGTGTAGAGACGATGCTATTAGTTTATGCCCTTGCAGCTAATCGACTGGTTATAATTTGATGTATGATATTGTTATTTAATTAATAAATGCATTCTTTATCTTTAAGTATTAAGTTAATTATATTTGATGTTTTAACACTAAAGGTAAAATCGTCAGAATAATTATTGTGTAATTGAAATTATGATGAGATTATAATTATGATATTTAATTTACATTGATGTATTATTCTTAAATGATCCTAATTGTAGTTTCGTTAAGACATGATATTGACGAAATCATAAAACTAGTATACATTGTGTTTAATTGATCTCATAAATTAAAGTATAAAGATACTTAAACTAATATGTAGGTGTTTATTAGATAATAAGTCACTAAACTAACCTGACTGTGTAGATTTCAAATGGAATATTACTTATGTGTTTGTGGATTTTTTCATTATGATAGTTATATAATTGATCCTTAGATTTGAAATTACCAAGGTATCTAATGTGAGAATCACTATATTTTGATGCTAATTATAAACTGTCGTAGGATAATTTATTCGGTAGTACTTAGATACAATATGGATCATATGGAGATAGTTTAGTAAGTCAATAAAGAATTCATTACTCTAAAATAATTAAAGATAATATTCTATTTTTTTATTAGTAGTGATTTATGGAATTCTCTGGTTAGAACAAACATGATTGGATACAAAAAAGTTGACACCATATTCATACCCTATTTAATTAAAACATTGGATGACGAAATGATTAAATTATACATCATAACCCTGCATGGATAGATTAAGTCAAAGTACTTTGATATTCCTGGTATTTTGATAGTTATGACATATTATTAGACGTTAATCTTGATATATGATTATAAATTATTTAATTGGAGAATTAAAGATGAATTAAAAGAATTTTTAAATTATCTAATTCTAATTATGAATTAGAACTATATTTTATAATTGTTGCTAATATATCAGGAACATAATAGGTCATACATAATAGTTTAAAAAGGAAAATTAATTTTAAATAAGTTAAATTTAATTATAAAGTTTGATAAACTTTAGGGATCAAATATGAAATGTTTAATTTTATTAAAATTAAATTAATTATAATTACAGTTTAACTTTAATTATAATTAAGGTATTTAATTTTAATAGAAACTTAAAAACCTGATCTTATTTTTCTATAAATAGGAATAAGCATAAGAGATCTGACTTTCTTGCTTAATTCTTCTTAAGAGTAGAGAAACTACTCTATGGATATTGTTAGAGGTTGGATGCATGAATAACTCCTTGTTGACACATCAAAAATATTTCAAAAGAACTTCAACAAGAAAATCGAATAAGGTATTTCATATTTATAGTTTGAGTTTTAATTATTCAAGTTAATTATTATTAGGATCTGACCAGAAATCGTACAATTTTATTTTTCTGCTATATTTGTAATTTGATCATTGTTGGTTTCCAATAGATGCTATTAGTAATGCTGCCATTATACTTTTATGTTCTTATGTAATATAGCTCTTTCTTTATCTAATTACCAAGGTAATGAAGAGGTTACAGTGTACTGTATTAAAGATATCTTTTTAATATCAAAACTACATATTTTTATAAACATCTTCATCCCTTTGTTTCTGCTAAGAATTTTGATGTTGATAATTAAGAAGGTATTCTTACCTCCTTATGTCGGCCTATTTGATCAACAATTTCTAAGCTAAACAATTGAAAGGAGAGTTTGCTTTTTCCTCTCACAGAATTTATGTATACTTCTTTTGATTATGTTGGAAATTATTCTTTAGGGTTAAAATGAAGCAGTTGAGAACTGGATTTAAGATACGTACCATATTTTTTATATTATTTAAATTCCATCCTTATCTTGAAATATCTTGGAAAATGGAAGCTCTTAAGGCATTACTACTCTTTGTATGGAACTTAAAGAAAGATTATGTATAAAAATTGATTAGGTCCAATAAATCTTAAGGTCAAAATAATAGTTTGAACATAATGTTGATAGTAGAATATAAAATGAAATTTAACATTAACGCTTATAAATCATTCAAAATAAATTTCAGGTGGATAGAAAATATGACGAAATTAACTATTCGCCATTCAGATGTCACGTCAAAACTAACATGACATTTATTTTTTATTTTATCTTAAAAGTGAGTTTGATGTGATATTTATTTTTATTTTTATCTTAAAAATGGGTCATTATCTAAAAGGTATAATGTGACCTCCATATGAGATATGGGACCCACTTAATAGTTCATTTATTAAATTTTATTGATTAATTAAATTAATTAATTGCTTATTAAGTTAATTAAGTATTATAAATGTTAATTAATCCAATCAATAGCAATATTTTAAAAATCAAACTATAAATTAAACTAGTAGACAAAATGTTTAAGATTTAAGCTATTCAACTAGTATTAGATCATTATAAAACTGATTAAAGATTAAATAAAACTAGTTAAAGATTGAATAAAACTAAAAGTTTTAAAATATGATTGAAGGAGATTGTCTTTGCTCATTTAAGAATTTGAAGTTTAATTTAAAAACAATTATTTAAGAATTTGATGTTTAATTTAAAAAACTGTTAAATAAAAATTAATTGATTTATTTTGATTTATAAAAATTGATTAATTTTATAAATTGACCGATTAACTAATAATTAGTCAATTTTTAATAATAAGAGTTAGCAAAGTAAATTGAACCTAAAAATTAAAAAATAAACCATTGAGTTGGCTAAATTGGTTGAATTTTTTAATAATTGATTAATAGACTAATGAATAAATGTCATCGTTTTTTAATTGAATATTTAATACCTAACCGTTAAACTCACTATTGTTTACTCTCTCCCTCCCAATTGATTTAATCGTAGGCGACCAGAAGCAACAAAGGTGATCAATATGCTCGTTGTACCCACTAGCATTGCAGCACTAAAAAGCATAGCAATATAGACATCAAGTCCACAAGCATGCATTTTTCCAAGAACTTTACTTTTGTGTTCCCAATCTACCACCTTCTGTGACAACTGTTGTGTGTGTCTAACCCTATTTTTGTGACTTTCAGTCATTGTTTACACTTTTATGCTTTATGGGGATGATGAACAAATAAAGACAAGATGGATGATAGGTGAATCAAGCCTTTTCTAGACAAAAACATCTGTTTAGAGTGTCACATGCCTATGTTCTCTACATATATAGTTGTTTGTATCAACTGTGTAAGTCATTAAAACTGTGGGAAGAAAGACATGAAGGGCGAAGATATACATGATTGTTTACATGCCCATGTTCATGACTTACACAATCGTGTGATGTTATGAATATTATTGGGCACCTCGCCCTCTCAAGACACGTGTTCAATGTCCTACGTGACATCCAGACACGCATCCCACAAGGGTGGCGTGTCTCCACCAGTCAGTCACCAAAAAATCACAATTTGACTTCTTCAGAAAAAATTGTAGCTCTATGTCTCTAGTTTATTTTGAAATAAGAACCATCTCATTCGGAACTTTATAGATCAAGATATGCTTAAAAAGCCAAAATATGTTCATAACCAAGTCAATCTCTTCCAATCAATTCTCTCGCTTTCTTTCCATCAATCTTTTTCAAATCAACACCAAAGGCTACCCATTTTTATAGGGATATGTAAAAATGTGTTAGGAATTTATTAGTTTAATAATCACTTCATTTGGAGGTCGGATGATGAAGTTATGGCCAAAAGAGTCAAACATGATTATGTCCTCAATCATATTGTACCTGTCTTGGGACAATTGGCATACCTTTCATTAGAAACATCGGATTAAGGTTGTCTTATCACGCTTTTGAAGAGAACTTTTAGATATACAACTTCCGTGAAGACTCCAAAGAGAGATGTTGCCATTTGGAGGGTCAATACATGGGTTGTGTGGACATACACGGGCAGACTGTGTACTCCTCGGGTCTGGTGTCCTTTTCGTTATTGGAAGACACGGTCAGTGTTAATTTACATAGCCTGACCGTGTACTCCTCATATCTTTACTGAAATCTCCCTCTCCAAAACATCTTCAATGGATCCTACATCCATTCTAACACCACTTTCACTTATAATCTTTCCAAATTCAACTCTCCTAGTGCGATATCACTTCATTTACTATAGTTGTTCTGTACATACATCCTATGCAATATCACCAATTTATAATGATCATATCTCTTAACTCCGATATCCAAAAGTTTTACTTTATATCATTGGAAAGCTAGATAAACAAGTTACGACTTCCGAAAAGACAATTTTGTCTAATTTATCCTAGATTAATACAGTTTTTTCTTGAAGTTAGAACATAATTTCTAAACCTATGAAAAGATTGAAAATGCAATGTAAAGACTTGGAAAGTCAGAAGCAAAACATAAAGTATATATATTTCATTAACATCAAAAGATAAGAGTTTACAAAGATTTAATTACATCTTAGCATACACATCAATAACTTAATACAAATATAAGTGGATGCTGAATGTTTGGTATGCTTAATAAGCTATCCAAAAGGGATCCAACTACCTTAGTACAAAAGCTAACTATATTGGAGTTTGTCCCAATGCCTTGCAAGGATTAACGATCTTCTTGTTCTACACCTGAGAAGGAATTTAGTGGGTTGACCTACAAAGCTCAGTGGCAAATATGTTTATATCCATTGGCAACGAGCCACAGAATCACACACATATATATATATATATATGTTTACATATCAATATTGTAGACACCTATATCTCACTTTACTCTAACCATTCCATCATCCACAATTATAGCTCAAACTCAAAGTTAAAGAAGTTATCATATAACACATATCATGTAGAATTCATTATCAAAACATAATCACTCCAATGCATCATACTTGACAATTCCAAGATGCAAAGCACAACAAATGGCTCGAGAGTTCTGTGAAACAAAATGACGAAACCAAAGTTTATACCATGAACAAAATGAGTCCATTCTTCGGATCTCATATGTCACAAACGGGCAGCCGGGAGAAGGCTATAGGTCAACGTTCATGTAACTAACGAAACGGTTTCTCTTTCGCCCAAACATAAGTAGTTTTTATGCTCAATTTAATCAATCACAAATTCATATTCTTATGCTTCTTTTACTTTTTCTTCTTTTCATTTATACATATTGCCATGACACATTCTAAGGCATAACATGATCATAAACACAATTCAGTTATATCAAAATGTCATACATCTTTCAATGCATGACATAAAATATATCATAATGCATTTTTCACATCATAGCAATTCACAATTTATCAATTCAAGCATATACACACATACATAGACGCATTGCTCATTTACACAATTACCATAAACACATTACCCACCTAATTGGCTTGCAAAAATCCAAGTCAAGCTTGTCTTTCCTCTTGCTCTTGGATAGGGTTCTCTTGGTTTCCTAAAACAAACTAATTTCTCATTCAATCCAAATTCAATAAAATTCATAAAGCTTCAAAATCACAAAAGGGTAAAAATCAAGCTTGAACTATCCTACCCATAGATTGTCTAGATTAGTAAAACCAAAGCCCTAGCTTAGAAACCCTAAAATCAAATGAGTCTCTTAAATCATCTTCTTCCAACACAAACCCTTCATTCTCAACATAAAATCCCTTTTCTCTCTCTAACTCCTTCTCTAACAAAGCAAGAAGAAAATAAATGAAGCTTACCTTGAACAAATCTTCTTCTTCTTCTTATTCTTCTCACGTGTTCTTTCTTCTTCCCTAGCTTCTCTCACAACTCTCTCCTTTTTCTCTTCTTCTATTTCACGTTTTCTTCTTCTCTCTTTGGTTTTTCTTCTCTTCTACGACTCTTCTCTCTTCTTCTTCTTCTAATTCAAGTCCATTTGTCTTGTTCTTCCCCTTCTACCCCTCATTTACTTTGTCTTTTCAATTTTACCCTTCTTTTATTTAACCTAATGTCCCTTTAAATCTAACACCTTAACTATACTCTAATTTCATCTACTAACTCCTTAATTCTCTTAGATACCATATTAATTCTATCTTAATTCTAATCTTTCCATCTAGTTTCAAATCTCTATTTATGCCCACTAAATTAATGACTCAATTCTAAAAATAAAATAAAATAAACAAACAAATCATAAATAAATAATTAATCAAATAATAAGTAATTTAGAAAATTGTTGGGGTCCAACAAATATCGTACTAGTATTTATACCAGATATGATTCTAGTATGGTACTACAATGGTATAAGTCAATATTGGGTATTGTTTCAGGTTATTTTTAAATTTAATATTACAAAATAGTCCTTCAATATATTATACAATATAATTTATAATTTTACATCGACCCTTTCTCCAAAAATCATATATTAGAATTAATTTAAAATAACTTGTAAATTTAAATCTCAATTCATAAATTAAATTAATCTATACAAGATTATATACCAAATAATAGTCACTTACATGTCTAGATTAATAAACATAGTAAAGAATAATATACTATAATTACTTATTTTAAAAAAAGAAGAAGAAGTGTTTTTCTTGTAAAGTTATAAATAGATAGTTCTCTTATATATATTATATGTATATGTATATGTATGTGTGTGTGTGTGTGTGTGTGTATAACAAAGTATATCTTATTAGATTTGACTCGTGAGTAAAGATTGTCGTACCCTTAATGTATGGAAACTTTACCCCAGAAATTGAAACCGATCATATAAATAAAGGGCATGCATAACATTTTTTAGCTATAAAAACATGACATGTCATGTTGTGATTTCTCAGTTCTCAAAATGCCACCGTTTCTATCTTCGAAAACTCACGTCCACTAAGCTACCGCGTAGTTTTAGTCTTCACATTCTATAATTGGATTTTTGTTTCATTGAAAGTTGAAGTTTGTGGGATGTTTTTAGGTGTCTGGTTTTTTTTATGTCTATTTCATTAGCTTCTATCTTTGATGTTCAATTTCATTGGTCATGATTCTTTGATCTTTTCTTTCTTGCTGTTGTGAGATTTAGATCTAAAATCACATGCCAATACTGAGATTATCTTTTTGACAATACTAAGATCATCACTTAGGTAGGTCCGACGATGAAGTGTGGGGTGGTACAATGATAGTTGTTGCAAGCAGTGGCGTGATGGCAATGGGTGGCCATCAACAGTGAACGTTAGAGGGAGGGAGAATGTTTAAAATGGGTATTGAATAGTATTTGGGTTGTTTCTACGTGGGTTGCTTTGTTTTTGTCTAACTTTTTTGCAATTTAGTATAGATGAAAAATCTAGTATGAGTTGGTACTGACAGTCTATACAGAAGACGTTGATTTTGTACAATTTTCTATCTGATATGGTACCTTCTAGCCAATACTAGCTAGTACACTATGAAATTCATATCTTTATGATTGTGTGTGATGACCCTGTAACTCTTTATGATCATATTCATTTGTGAGTGTATATTGAAAAGACACTGTTACCTATACGATCATGTATGTGACCATGTGCGATTCGAAAAAACTTATTTCAAGATATCAAAGAGAAGATATCTAGGTTTTGTATGAGAGTGACCAAAACACTAGAAAGTGAGGAAAAGCATAGAGATAGCAAGTATTATAGCATTCTCATCCCCTTTTTATTTTTTTGAGGATTTGTTTGACAGTTTACATATCAACTTTGGTTTTAATCTCAAAAGTTTGCGAGGCAACTTGTAGTTATGGAGTGACATATTAAACTTTGTAAATCCTTATTTGTGTTAAGTGAATTTGTTTGTTAGTTTAGTCCATGATTTTTACTTTACACTAGAGGGTTTTCACATAAATCTCAGTTTTTGCTTCTTTGTTAAGTTTTCATTCTTATATTGATTTTGCTTATTAAACTTGAAGAGTGTGTTATTGTTGCTCTCTGGTAGATCTTTTAAAGACTTGTTTTTTTCTCTCAATAAGTGGTATTAGAGCCTTCATGATGGAAGGTAAAAATAGCTTTATGATTACGTTGACATCAACAAATTACTTTATTTGGAGGCCAAGATAGAGGACCGTATCTTTTACAATGATATTTTGCATCCTATTGATGTGGGCAAAGGTATGAAAAATGATGTTTCTTTAAAACATGAAAAGATGTATGATAAAGAGATAGGAGTTGACAATATATAGGCTTTAGTGGCAGAAAGCAGGGGCAAGAGCAAAAGTAGGGGTCCTAAAGGTCATGGAAACTATAAGGACCGATTGAAATCTAAAGGTGACAAAGATGTAAAGACATGTCACTGTTACAAAAAGTCGAGACACATTAAAACGCTCTGTTATGAGTATAAGAGGGATAAAAAAAAGCAAGATCTTCAAAATGATGAAGATGATAAGAATACAGTCGCAACAACTTTAAGCATGGATGATGAAGTGTCCATAGTTTGTGTTATAAGAGATTGCTTCTATGTCAATGATTCGAGTTCTAAGTGGCTTATTGAAACAGGAGCATCATATCATTGTGTTCCAAAAAGTGAGTTACTTCTTAAACTATACTATACATCCCCGATTTAAGGCTAAATCTGTTATAGACAAACGTGTTATATCGAGAAGGATTCAAGCACATTTTCAAGGATATGAAGTGGAAACTGTCTAAGGGAGCAATGACTATTGCTTGAGGAAAGTTATGTCACACATTGTACAAGACACACTTAAAGGTATGTGGTGATGAAGATTTTGGCATCAATTAATGGGGCACATGAGTGAGAAAGGATTAAAGTTACTAGTTGGTAAATCCCTTTTCTTAGTTAATAATACGCAATAGTTTAATCCTTGTAATCATTTTTATTAAAAAGTGGCATAGAGTCTCTTTCAAGAGAAGAACTATAAGAAAGGTGGATATATTAGAGTAGATGCATTCGTATGTTTGTAGCCCAATTGAGAAGGGGTCATTAAGAGATAACAAATACTTTATTACATTCGTTGATAATGCTTTAAGGAAGACTTGAGTATACATATTGAAAACAAAAATTCAAATATTTGAAACTTTTTAAAATTTTCATGTCATGGTCAAAAGGGAAGTTGAGAGGAAGCTGAAGTGCCTGCAAATAGATAATGGGGGAGAGTATACTTCTAAGATATTTGAAGAATAATGGGCATCGCATGACATTAGAAATGAGAATATTGAACTTGGTACTCCGTAAATAATGGTGTTATTGAGCGGATGAATAAAACAATTGTGGAGAAGGTTCATTGCATGCTCAGAATGTATTTTTAGGTGAAGCAGTCTGAAC
>JANIJH010000006.1:49950906-49964878 GCA_024520975.1 Erythroxylum areolatum | reverse complement strand
GGGGTTGGTTATTTTTTTTTTTTGCAAATAAGTCCTTCGGTTTTTTAAATTTTGCGAAATATATCGAAATTTTCTGGTACGCTGGGTACCGTTAATTTTCTTTTACAAATAAGTCCTTCGGTTTTTTAAATTTTGTGAAATGTATCGAAATTTTTTGGTACGTTGAGTACCGACCGGTACCCAACGAAAAATCTCAGTATTGGCCGGTATTTTTAGCCGGTATCGAAGTTGGATTTCAGGTACCGGTCTCCGGTCGGTACGATATCTTCCGGCGGGTACCGGTTGGAACGGTACGGAACCCAAAACGTTGCAAGGTCCCTGTGGCCCGTGCCATTCCCAAAATATTTTTGTTTTTTTGCTCAAAATAATATAATTTTTCTATAAAGATATTTGTTCTTTTCAAAATAATCTATCCTTACTTGATTTAAGTCATTATACTTGATCTAACAGTCTAATTTATACACAGTAATGTTATGGATGCCAAAGCAAAAGAAGATACCTACCTAGTAAACACAGAAATTGATAAATTCAATTAAAAGAAAAGGGAGGAAAAACAAAAAACTCTGACACCGACTTACACTATAAATACAATAGAGCAGCATCGTTTCCCGGCGCCAGCGTGCGTATTGCACGAACCAAATTCGCGGCCTCCCCTTCTCTGTATCACTCCCGTAAGCCTTTATCTGCGCGTGTACTTTTGAAGCTCTAAACCCTAATAAGCCCAATGCCCTAAACTTCTCTAATCAACATGTCTTTTAACGACCCCGACGATGGAGACTTCTCCTCCGGAGAGGATAACGACGATGTCCTCGACGAGGACATGGAGGCCCTGAGGCAGGCCTGCATGCTCACCGGCGCAAATCCCTACGATCTCAACAACTCCATTCAACGCCCGTCTCCCTCCTTGCCCGCCACAGGCGAAGCTTCCGGTGAATCCCATAAAGAGGACAGTGAGGATGATCTTGAAGTGCTTCGGAGCATACAGAACCGCTTCTCGATATCGGCTGCTTTTTCTGAACCTCTCTCTCTGAAGCCTCTAATGACTCTACCACCAGATTCTGATAACGACGACGACGACGACTTTGCAACTCTTGCTGCAATGCGGCGCCGTTTTGCTGCTTATGATGACACTGGTAAACTCTTTTTTCCATGTTTATGGGAAATGCTTCAATTTGTATTTTATCAGATTGTAGGTCGCATGCCATTTGATATAAAACTAATAATGCATAACGAAATATTCGCGTTGGTTAGGAGGAGGCTTGTTGCATGTACGGATTTTACGGCCAAGCTATAACTTACTAACTTTTGAAACTTATGAGTCGCTTAACTTTTTGAGAGACAAATTAAATATTGTTCATTTATCAACGAAGCTATATATATATTTCTCAAACATGTCCAAAGATAGTGACACCGATTGTGAGTTTCAAATAGTGGAAGTTGTTATTATGTTCACTTTTGCTTTTGGTCCCCTAAGAAGTATGCTCATGTTTATGTAATATGCTCAGATAATGTCACAGGGGATTCCAAGAGAAAAGTGGACCAGTTTCATATATCCGATGTTGTCTCAGAAACAGAAAAATCAAACAACTTCTCGGTGGATGGGATCACAGAGTATAATTTGCCACCTTCCGATGAAGCCGGTGACACCACGAACGCATTGAATTGTAGCATGGAATTACTGCCTTTCAGACGCTTGTCCCAGCTACAATCAAATGGTTCTGAGCTGGTGTTACGCCATTCTAGCTTTCCAAAATCAGCTCAGTTGTTTGTTGCCACAATTAGGAAGAATAGATCCTGTCAGAAGTTGCTTCGAAGCAAATTGACTGAAATTGAAGCAAGAATGGAGGAGAATAAGAAACTGAGGGAGCGTGTTCAAATATTGAAAAATTTTCAGGTTTCATGCAAAAAAATGACTGGGAAGGCATTGTCCCAGAGAAAGGATCCACTCATCCAATTAATATCAGCGCGAAAGGCACCAACTTCTGAGGACTCTGAGGTAACTTTCTTAATTAATATGCTTGCATGTCTCCAAGTAGTTCCTTCTCTCTGTCATGATTGTCTTCAATTTTTATCTTACTTTTTCTTTCGTGTGAGGGTGATAGTTTAGTCATGATAGGCTAATTTCACTTTGCACTACAAAATTTGAAATAGTTGTTCGCATCTTATGAACCCTTCCCTGGGTAGTTGTAAGCAGGATTTCAGTTGTGATATACAACAATAATACCTGGAAAAGTCTTACCAGTCCTAACTGACTTCTGTTCATTAGTTTCTTATATGTACTATTAATTTTTATCTCTCACTGGAAGGGGTACTTCAAGCTAGAATGCCATTTCTCTTAAATTGTGGTCATTGTTTTCTTGGGCACAGTGCTTGCATGTGCATCAGTTTTTAGGTTTAGAACATATGCTTTTAGTTTTCAGTAAGTGCCTTACTCTTAGGAAGGATTAGCTTTCATCGTGCTTTATACCTAAATGTTGTCAGCGGGCTTCCATTTACTTGCTCAAATTGCTGATTGGTTGTTTGATTATTGAGAAGTCATCTTCACCAAGCATTTTTTCTGTCATTGCAGATTAATGATAAAAGGGTCTCTACTATACGTGATGGGCCACTAGAAAATTCTCATGCTGCTAACTATAGAAAAGCATTGAAAAATTTTCCACTTACAGTGCACCGAAAAAAATGGACAAAGACAGAAAGCAAAAACCTTGGGATGGGAATTAGACAACAATTCCAAGAAATGGTGCTTCACCTATCGGTGGATCAATTCAGGTATGATCAGATTTGTTTCTTGTTGAAATAGTTTGTGCATAAGTTGGCTTTTAGCTTTTGAGCATTTTCTTTAATAAACAGTGGCTTTATTTAAAGGACATTGCATATCTAACAAAAATAATAGGGCTACAAATACTTGATTACCAATTAATTAAATGATTTTATGATACAATGATCCTATTTAAATTTTATAGTGGATTTTCATTATGTCTACATATGCATTTGTGAGTAAGAGTGTAAAATTTGTTCAACTTTGTTAATTCATGCATGTAGATTTTGTCATGGGTTGGAAGAGTTACTGTTTCTTCTTTTCTCCAGAAAAGATGAAGTTTCTATGAATCAAGAAACTGGAGAACATTTTTTGTCCTTAGAACCATGCAACTTGTGATCTCAGTATCTGATCTACAGTAACAGATCAACGTAGTATTCAGAGCAAAAATCTTTCATTTGTCAAATCTAACTCTTGGATATCAGTATGTGATACTGTTGCTGGAATCCAGTGGTACTTAGTGTTGAGGGTTATTAGAAGCTAAGTGCAAATCTCAACTGCAGATGCGTGCCTCTAAGAAAGCTTGTAGTAATCGTCTGATTAGACATTAAGACCCATAGAATACACAGAAATTGATTGAAGTGTTTATACTATGAAATGAAATGTCACATACATGTTAAGAAGTTTAAACTGATAGAAATTGATGCCTTTGACATGCAGTTTGCAAATTTTAATTTGTTGTGTTTGTTCTCTTTTAAGCCTTTGAGGCTCCTGGAGTTATGCCTGTTGTATTTCTTCTTTTCAAGACTGCAAGTTCCATTTTAATTTACAAATTTCCTGTTCTAACACATTTTAACTTGAAGTGGTTCTGAAGGTTATTTTGGAGATCACAGTAATTTGGATAGCCTTCTTGCTTCAATCAGAGATCTGGAAATCACCCCTGAGTTGATGAGGGAGTTTCTTCCAAAGGTTAACTGGGATCAATTGGCTTCCTTGTATGTCACTGGTCATTCTGGTGCAGAATGTGCAGCAAGGTTAGCATTTTGTGTGAGATCAGATCTCCTTTCACGATAATAACAAATATAGTAAATGCTAGCAAAATATCTCAAGAATCTTGTACACATGAAAAAGTTGTTTTGACTTTCATCTGTATAATTGATGTCTTCAGCCATATTCCAAAACAAGAAAAAGGATTTGGAGATTCTGGGAATTCTTTTAAAAACCCCATGCCATTTTATCTTAATCTTTTCATGCATAATCGTCTCACATATTTCCTTTATGGGTTGGGT
Organism: Erythroxylum areolatum; assembly: GCA_024520975.1. Lineage (NCBI taxonomy): Eukaryota > Viridiplantae > Streptophyta > Magnoliopsida > Malpighiales > Erythroxylaceae > Erythroxylum > Erythroxylum areolatum. The sequence goes on along the minus strand of JANIJH010000006.1, from coordinate 49,960,831 downwards.
TGGCAAGCCCTTTGAAAATGTCTTCTACTCCATGGAATTAATTGATTAATTTTATGTTCTTAAATTCTTAGCTGTAAGGATTCATTCACCTTATTTGTTTTTGAAGACATTTCTTTGCATATCAACAATCCTCGAAGAGCAGGCTGATAATTGATTCTATTTATTTTGAATTATTGCATTGCCACCAATCCTGCATAGTTTTCATCAGGTGTTAGGCCCTATTTCTCATGCTTCACTGTGACTTTTTTTGGCAATAATACCTAACATTATCTTGCTGTTAAATACATTGTAAGGGCTTAAAAGAGTTTTAGATGGCTTTCTGTTTGAATTGTTTTTTAATGCCTTGATCATCTGTGCTTTTGTTGCAAGTTTAATAAAATATTTCATGAAGTTTTGTTTAGCTATTTGAAGCGTAGTCCACCCAGGAAATACCCCCTGTTTTATCCGATCTTTTAAGTTGGATCCAATCACATAGGATTAAGAATTGTATCTAACATTTTGGTGAACAGAAGTTACCTATTACTATCCCTGGCCAAAGAGTCTTGATATAAGTCACATGCTGAGAAGCACAAATACCTCAAAATATTTTGTACTAAATCTATCTAGACATACATAACACTATAAATAGTATATATGAATTATTAAGTATATTTAGATTATTCTAAAGATTATCCAAGTCACTGAATGTATGAGTTGCCAATCCCTGGATGTTGATACGATCCTTCCTTTTAGTTTAGTAGTATGGCTCATTAAGCTCCTTTCTTTTATTAGTGGATTTTATTTTTATATAATAGAGCCTGAGAGTTGAATTCTTGTTTGATTTGCCTTCTCAGTTTAGTAATATGGGCTCATTAAGCTCCCTTTTATTAATGGAATCGATATTCATATAATGGAGTCCTGAGAGTTGAATTCTTGTTTGATTTGCCTCAGGGCTCTATCTGTTGATGTCTTCATTATTGATTTCCCACCAAGTACATCTACCATATTTTAACTACTCACTTTTTGTCTTCTTATTGATGTAATGTTGATCCTGCAGGTGGTTGAATTTTGAAGATCCATTAATTGATTCAAGTCCATGGGAAGCTCGAGATGATAAAAATCTCTTGTTAGTTGTCCAGGAAAGAGGAATCAGTAATTGGTTTGATATTGCAGCATCATTGGAGAAAAAGAGGACGCCGTTTGGATGCTTGTTACGTTTCCAACGGAGTTTAAATGCTCGCATACTAAAGAAGGAGTGGACCAAGGATGAGGATGCACAACTTAATGCTGCCGTAAAAGTTTATGGCTATAATTGGCAGGATGTAGCTTCCTGTTTGGAAGGAAGAACCGGTGCACAATGTTCTAATAGGTCAGTCTTTATGGTCAGAAGTGAATTTATGTGGATGTTTAGTGAAGCTTTTTGGCTTATTGTGCATAGAGTTTGTACTTCAGATTTTGATGACATTGATTGTTTTTTGTGTCATATGTCTTTCTTTTCATAACTAGTGAGATGTTTTTCCTTCAAAAAGGAAAGAAGGGTTGCTCAACTCAAGCAACTTTGGCTATTTATACCATGAGTTTCTGAATCTCTTATTGCTCATTTTGAGCATCTGTTTTGTATTTGAAAGAGGATAGTTCTCAGAGCAACAGCGTGACTGTTGTGTTTTAAAGTTGTTCTTTAAGTATATAAAAGGCAATATGATTCACTTCCTTCAATTTCTGAAATATCTTTGGAGTAAATTCTGATGCTAATTTGAATTAAGATATGTTCCCTCATGACCATTTTTGTTCTGAGATCCTTCAAAATTGACAAATATATTTGGTCAAAATGACTAGTTATATCACAATATTCCAAAATACACAGGTGGAGGAAATCTCTAAACCCATATAGGCAAAGGAAAGGGACATGGACTTTAGATGAAGACAAATGCCTGAAAGTAGCTGCGAAATTTTTTGGTCCAAAGAATTGGAATAAAATTGCTCAATTTGTGCCAGGCCGAACACAAGTACAATGTAGAGAGAGGTATTTTAGAAATATAACGCTGTCAATACATCTTTTCTTATGTGATGATTATTTAACTGACTTCACGTCAACAGGTGGTTTAATGCTTTGGATCCTTCTTTGAATATGGGTGAGTGGACCGAAGAAGAGGATTTAAGATTGAAGGCAATAATTGAAGAATGTGGATATGGCTGGGCTGAGATCGCTAAGCATTTCCCAGGCCGAACCGATAGTTGTTGTCGTAGGTATTACAATTTGGAATTTTATGATTTCTATGCTTCCATGATGTATATATGCCTTTTTATCTCAATTTTTGATGGATCAAGGTTTGGTTGCATCTGTATACACCAGGAGATGGCGCATGTTAGCTCCACATGAAGTGCCAAAAATGCAAGAAGCTTATAGAACAAAAAAGGCTGCTTTTATTGGCAACTTTGTAGACCGAGAGTTGGAGCGGCCAGCACTCAGTGCTGATGATTTTCTTCCATTACCAGCAATAGGACCAGCATCAGAACCTGAGAATCTGAAACCCGGGAAGCATAAACAGAAATCAAGGTATATTGACTTATAATTTTTGCAGTTGTTTATCAGCGCTCTATAATAGATTTCTTGCAATTCATTTGTGCATAGGAGATTCAAAATCTGGAGAAGAAACAAAAACTTTATGTGGTCATTTCTTTGTTGTTTCCAAAGCTTATTCTATCTTCGTTTATAAGTGTGAAATTCTGCAACTTTTCTTATTTAGGGAGTGCTTGTTATGTATGGAGGTCCATATCTTAAAACTTTATTTCAATAGGTTATGGATCATTTTTGTATATAAATCACTCTTTATCTTTTGTCCCTTTCCAATGTGGGATTAATAAACATTTTTTACCCTTCCCTTCCAGGCCAGATAATCTTTTCCCTCCTCACTTTTTGAAGCCATTCAACATGTTAATTAAATTTTTACAATTGAGTTTCTTTACTCAACAATCCATTCTTTTTTAAGATATTAGGCTTCTTCAACACAATCTAATTTCATGTGAAATTTTGTCACTTTTCTTATTTAGAAAGAGGAGTGGTCTATGTATATGGAGGTCCATAGCTTAACCCAAAACAGGCATTAGGTTATGGATCATTTTTTTACTCTTTATCTTTTGTCCTTTTTTGATTTGTTATTTATTAATTAAACCTTTTTAACAATAACATTTTCGTTCTAGGAATATATACTTTCTTAGGGTTTGTTCCTTATGATGCTTCTTACTTTTTAACTTGCTTTGTCAAATTCCAGAGCCCCAAACAAGAGTACACCCAAAAGAACTAGGAAAGGGGTATTTGGTTCACTTGAAGAAGCTGTGGGAATCAACAATGGTTCTGCGTTAGAGAAATTAGATGGGAGTAATATTCCTGAGCCAGTGGCAACAGGAAATTGTGTAGAGGATAATACAAGAAAGAGGAAAAAGGTTCCCATCTTGTCATCAAAGAGAAATAAGTGCATGAGAACTAATGGGAACTGTAAGAGTCTTCTTTTGCTACCCCCGGAAAGACTGGAATTGGATGTAACAAATAATGATGGTTCACTGAGTTTAGTCAGGAACGATACCCCTGAAACTGTGAGGGAATCTCCCGATCAATGTATTGGTAGAAAGCATAAATCATGTCAGGAAGTGCATAACAGCCCATCTGGAACTATTTGTGACAATTCCGAACTTGTTCATGATAATGTTGATTCAAGTTTATTAGCAATAACAAGTGGTGATGCAAGAGACATTCTTTGTCATCCCAATGCGTCCAGCAAAAAGAAGAGATCTAAGATGCGCATAATAAAGGAGATGTTTTTGGAAAGGATAAATGCTGAAATGATCGAGAATTCTCCTGATGGAATTGCTTTCAAAAGGCAAAGCAAGGAGGACAAGAAGTATTCCAGAGGGGAAATAAGGCATGTACCATCAGAATAGAAATCGACTCCACGTGGTAGTGCATCAAATAAGCAAATCAAGTTTCTCAAGAATTATGACAGAAGGGAACCTAGAACCATCCGTTAAAGACAGATTAATTTATTGCATTTGTTCCCAGTTTGCAATCCAGGAGCAAAAAATTCTGTTGAAAATAAGATGATTCTGCAGCCCCTGGCTTCGATGTAAAGTGAAAAGAAGTGATGACGTTGGCCAAATATTGATGAGACTTGCTCTCCATCTAGCATCTAAATGGGATTTGCAGTCTAATGTTGAAGCATACTTATAATGATGGAATGAAGTGACAGGTTTCACCACTGAGATCTAACAATGTATGGACGGCAGCTGCCTCTGAGTAATAAAGATTAGAAGTTAGCGTTGATGGGCAAGTTGATCTTAAATGGTGAATGATTAAATTTTTGTTATATTATCAGTATTAGAATCACTCCTCCGTATATGACACTGATTCTTACACTGACAGGTACACATTTTGATTTTGTAAGACAGGAGTCAAGTTAATCATATTGCTCGCAAAAGTATCATCGGTGGCAAATTGAGCCAGGGGGACATGACTGGGTGAATGAAGCAATCATGCCTATTTAACATCTCTTAAAGGGATTTGGTAATTTGACTCATTGACACATACAGCAGAAGGTAATATGAGTTGACAAAAGGCATACATTCTCGTTTTTGCCACCAGTATTAAACAAACCTATGTATGACATTGATTCAGAACGTGTTTATGAAGCAGATGATGAACCCGGGGGGATGATTCTATTACTTTCGTCACCGCACGAGGAAGCTGAGACCTTGGGTATGTGATTAGTGTTAAAATCGAGAGGATGTGGATATAAAACTTGGGTGCAAGTTGTGACCTTATAACCTTGCGTAGATTGTTGCTATAGTTATTGCTTAAGCAGTTTTTCTTTGTTTTTTGTTTGAAAAGTCTCAACTTTTATGCAGAATATGTTTGTTGCTGTAAAAGCTTATCTAAAAAAGAAACAACTTTGTACGCCTTTACTGAAAAAAGGGGATAATTTTGAATAGGGCTCTCTATTTCTCATTATAAAAACTCAATTATTTATGTGTTGTTCATTGTTTTTTCGGTAAAAAACTTGAAAATTTTGTCTTTAATGTTTCTTTGGGAAGGAGTTTTTGTATTGTTCCCTGGATTAAGAAACAAGTAGTTAATTATTTCACTCCTGTTTTATACCAGTGGGTTATGAATACGTAAATTTGATGATAGGTGTAGGAGCTAACGTATAGATTACTGTACTGTAATGGCTGGGAAATGGTAGGATAATCTATAGTATCATATCAGAGTATTTAAAATATCGGTCTAGTAGTGGACCGAATTATAAAATTTGAAAATTATAGGACTAAGTTGGAAAAAAAATACTAGCAGATGCCCCTCCTTTCCGCTATTTTTTACTCTCTCTCAGCGCTCAGCCTCGTTCTCTCTCACAAACACAGGTTACAACATAAATCCATCGCCATTATGGTGTCTGCCACGCCAAGTCACCGCTCCGACTGTTGCCAGTTCGTCAAGATTTGTTCTCCATTGCCAGCTCACGCTCCAAGCCTCCAACTCTGTCGTCTTTAGCTCCTGCCAGGTCGTCTTACGCTCTAGCTTCGTTGCCTCCAGCTCCAAGCTCCATCGCTATAAAAGATTTTCCATAGAAAATTTTCAATAATTGCTCATAATATGTAAATTCCATATAACTGTCCCTCCTCTTATAAATGTTGGAGTAATTGATAATATTTAGGCTATCTTTGATTAAAAGTTTATTAATAAAATGTAATGAAATATAATATTAGGAAAGATTTATAATAGAATGAAATGTAATGAAATAAAACATGATGATTTCATATTACATCATTTTATCTTAAATAGTAAAAATGTAAACTTTCGATTTGACAGGTTTATGATGAAATGTAAAATGATAAATAACTTTTTACTATATTACATTACAAACTCTTCTTCCAAATAATATTTCAGTATATTATATTATGAACTCTTACTTCCATCCCAAACAACATTATTTATATTATATTCTATTATAAATTATTATATTCCACTAAAAGCCTTACGTCTAACCTAACATAGCCTTATAATTCTATATTTGATGGTATAGTTCTTCGAGGAGCATATAAGAACACAAACTTATTAATTAATTAGGTTCATTAATGCTCTTATATTTTGTTTGGAAAAGTAAAATCTAAAAGTTTTTTTTGTAGCAAATTCGTCGAACACTTCACCAACTATATTGATACAACTAGTCTTTGTAATGGAGTTTTACGTCTTACACATCAACTTGACAAGCTACACATGCTAAATGGTCTAATTACAACGCAATAAGCTTCAAGGCTTAAACAAGCAATGCAAGCTTTTGTTCAAGCCCAAATCACAAGTCAAGTACATGAGGAGGCCGAAACATCTATTGAGGAACACCAAGGCACGTCCAAGTTTGTGATTTTATTAGAGGAGGCATTAGAAGAGGCTAGCACTTAGCCATTTAGGCCTATTTTTTATAATTTGGACTTATTATTTATTATCTCTTATTTTAGGTCTAAGGACTTATTTATGGGTTGTTCTTTTAATTAGTAGCATGTGCTTTGTTTGTTTGGGTTATTTTAAGAATTATTCGTTTTAATGTGTTTAGTCCATTCCTAAAAAGACTTAGATCAGATTATGTTCAATGGGCTAGATGCTCCTAGATTTGTTAGGATTAGCCTAGTTTGCATTAAATGGGCTTGCAAACCCATTCCTATTAGGGCTAGGACTTGATCAAGGTATTTATACCTTATTATAACCTTGTAACCCTAGATTGGATGATTAATAAAATTTTGGGATTGAGTTCTTCAAGTGAGGTGTGATTATCTTCATGGTTACTTCAAGAAATTGATTTGCATCAATAAGTAAGTACTTGCAACGTAAACTGATTTCTAATTTCTTTGAGATTGGGTCTCAAACTTATGATTTGGGGTTTGATCTAGCATATTCTTGGAATAGAAAGATTAAGGTTTTGATTCAATAGGATTAGGGGGTTTCAAGAATCTTGTTTTCTTGGGGTTTCCGTATCATATATTCAATTGTTCAAATCTTGGAAAAAGTTGTGGGTAAGAATACAATTTTGGTGATATTGACTTTTCATATATAATATGTTTAATCAATTAAGGTTAAGATGTACAAAGGGAAAACAAGTTAGATCAATGTGTTATATTTTGTTTCCAAGCTAGTAAGCAAGAACTAGATACTAAGTGGATTGCTTAAAATGTATCATAAGGTTCTAAAGTAAGATGATGTTGCTTCATCTAAACATGTCAAAGAGAAGATTTAGATTTATTAACTATAGCTAATATGTTTTAAGCAATTTTACTTTCATATGCAATAATTTTGTTTTTGATAAAGAGTTATTAATTTAATTTTAACATATGTCTTTATTTATTTTTACAGATAAATGAAGAGAGGTTCAAGTACTCTTGATAATTTAGCCTCTTTAAGTTTAGGAAGATTCGGTAATTAATCTTAGACTTATGCTAGATTGGCCCCTAGTATGAAGAACCATATTATAATAAACATTTGAAAGATTGGGGAATTACTAGATTGAAGAAGCATTTAACAGAGATCAAAGGTAATGTGGATCCTTGAAAAAGAGTTACTTATGACTAGAAATGGTAGATGAAAAATTTACTTGAAGAATATCAGAATAAGAAATAAGGAAGGCAAAGACTAAACTATGAAATTGGTAGTGAAAGTTCTTTTTGTGATGGATAGGATGATATTGGCAATATTTAAGGTTTTATTCCTACTTATTAAGAAGGGATTGTTGCACTTAATGTGAGGAAGAGAAGAAAATATATGCCTAATTTATTTACTCTACAAACAACTCCTAGAGTAGATATCTAGATGGTGCTTGACAATCTAAAAAAGCAGTTCATAATGTGGACATAGCAATATCTAGATGGTGATATGATGCAGGGGTATCTTTAAATGTTGCTCAGTTTTATTATTACCAGCCTATGATAGATATTATTTTCTCTTTTGATATAGGATATAAAGCTCCTTTAATTGATGACTATAGATGTAATCCTCTAAGCAACTTTGTTTATGAAATCAAAGGACATTTGGATGAAAGAAGACTAATCTAGCCAATTTATAGATGTTCAATCATATATGATGGTTGGATAAACAGAAGATATGAGTCTATTATCAAATTGTTGGATTATCTGCTAAGAGGACGATGTATCTAGTATGAGTTCTGAATTTGATGAGAAAGTTTCACTAATAGTAGGAATTTCTGTCATCCTACCATTACAAGATTTACAACTAATTTCTTATCACTTTAGTATTTTATACTAATAAAAAAGGAGATGAGAAAAATGTTTACAAATGATATGGGTTATATCTCAGTTTGTCGGGTCTAATGTTTGAAAGAAAGTTTTCATAATTACACTTGAAAATCATAAATTTTGGTTCTAATATTAATTTTTCATTCAAGTTTATGAGCCTTTAGTAAGAATACTTCGTCTAGCTAATAGTGATGAGAAGAAAATAATATGTTATTTTTATGATGCCGTGAAGAGGATGAAGGAAAAAATCAAGGCCAATATGAAAATATGATTTCTTTTTAGTCATCAATAAAAGATGGGAGACGTAACTTTACTCTTTGTTAGTTATTGTTGGGGTATTTTTGAATCTTAGTGTCTATTTTAAATCAGGTTTTACAAAGATAATTGAAGTTAATAAGAGAATGCTATTAACTATCATAACAATTTTTTTACATGAGATGATATAAGATCTCTTTAGCTTACAAATAGAGACATACAAGGACATGTATAGTGATATTAGGATCCCCATTGCAATATGTCAAATAGAAAAAATTAATCCATGTATATATTTCTTCATTTTTATTACTTATTTGAATTTAATCATCAGTTTATTTTTTATAAGGTTACTTTTATTATCTTACAATTACGTGGTAGGACCAATTTAACAGTAGTGTCTAGAATTGCAAAGGTTTGCAAATTAAATTTTGAGCGAACATATGAGTGCAGTTCGATGGGAAAGGAATTGGAGCATATTTGAATTCATCCATTAAAAGAAAAATATTGGAATATAAAAGATCAAACAATTTGGTCTTTATTTAATACAACTTAAGGCTTTGAGAAAGTTATATTACTATCATTTTTAAGTTAAATATAATTTCTTGTAATTTTTAATAATTTCATTTTATTTATTTACTAAGATCTTTAATAGAACAAGAAGTTTTATAAATCCAATTTTTCTTGACTATATCAATCTTCTAGTGAATTGAGTTTCTAACGAACCAAGTTTCATAGATTAGATTAACTTAGAAAATAATCTTGGATGGAAAAGTATTGACAAGTCATTTGGTTTAATGAATTTGAATGATAGTGATGATGAGACTCCTTTTGACGATGAGTTTTCTTATTAAATGAAAATTGGAGTTAATGCAATCTGAACAGGTATGTCATTGAATAAAGTTATAATTTTTAATTTTTCTCTTTTCTTTTAATTTTACTTGTATTTGATGTATATGTTAAATTCTATATATCTAATATAAATATAAAATTTTAACTGTAAGTATTTTTGTTTAAGGGTTCACTTCTACTTTAATATGTTCCTTAGCACGAACTCTTATTGTAATATTTTTGAAGTCATAGACCTATATTACTTTTAATATGATATTTTTGTTGAGTCAAAATGACTTTACATATTTATGATTTTGATGAATGACAAAGAAGAAATGAAAAACAGACGCAGAAGTTAGAAAAACAGACGTAGACGCAGAAAGCAGACGCAAATGAAAAACAGACGTAGAACTAGAAAAATAGACGCAGACGAAAAACAGACGCAGACGCAGAAGTAGAAAAACAGACGCAGACGCAAATGAAAAACAGACGCAGACGCAGAAAGCAGACGCAGAATCAAAAGCAGACGCAAGAGTCAGTTCGAGTTAGTTACAGAACTCAACTGATTAACCGT
>JANIJH010000006.1:49929169-49938087 GCA_024520975.1 Erythroxylum areolatum | reverse complement strand
CATTTTATTTCTCATCATTTATTTATTTTTACTTAAAATATTAAATTAACTTATAATTTGACTCTATTTGTTAACATTTTTTATTTTCTTATAGGATGATGATAATGTAAATGATATGGAGATAAAGTTTTAAATATTGTGGAATTCACGCAAAGATAGTTTGAAGTTTTGGATGTTTAAGTTTTTTTTAGTTATTGATTATGAAAAATATATGTTGTCTACTTCTCTTTGCATTAGACATTATGATTTTTATTATTCCAATTTTATGATTTTTTTAAGACTTACAAATCAAACTATTGACTTATTATTATTAAGTTAATTTTGATTTATAGCGTTTGCAAAAATTTGCTCTTCATATTTTCAATTTAGAAATTATATTTTTGTGTGCTATATAATCTAATGGATATCCAAAAATCCAAACAATCCAATGGATTTGGATATGGGTAGTAAATCGTAAAAACCGATGAATACGGATATGAATATAAGTTGAGTCATAAAAAATAGATATGAATATGAGTAGAATAATACCCGAACCGAACTCTACCCATTGTCATCCCTAATCTGAATTGAAAGCAACTTGCAAAAATTTTCAAGTCTCACAATTCAAACCTCCTCTTACATGTGTTTGTTTTATCATTTTACTCTCTCTATTGCTTCTTACTGTTCTGAAAGTCCTAATTTGATACCACAAGCTGACTCCACTATTTTTCTAAATTTTTATCATAAAGCCAGTTTAAAATACGATCAAATAGGCCCAATAGTCATCCCTCATCTTACAGCAATTTTGTTGATGATAATTCCAGGGGAAGCCAATTGATGAATCAAAAGGTGGCTTTAAAGCATAAAAAATGGAGGGAACCACCAAAGATTAAATATACTGGTTCGGCCGACCGGCACCCAAAATTTGCGCGCAGCATGGAAAGTTTCCACCTGCGTAAACAAAAAACATGGGAGAAAGCCTTTGATAAAAGGATTTTTACATAAAAACCTTCTTATTCCGCAACACGAGCCGCCGAGCTCAATGTTGATCACTCAAAAGAATCAAATCGATTCCCAGTAAAATTTTCATATCGACCATGATTGATAAATCTATAATAGGCCTTCAGTATGTTGCCAACATGCATTAAAACAAACAAAAAAAAAAAGGAGAAAATGCAATGCTAATTATAAAAATCGAATTTGGATGTTTATCAATATATCCAAAACCAAAGCATCTAAATATGTCCGTCCAAAGAAAAACAAGTAGACCTCAAAGCCAAATCTTACATCCAAAATCAAAAGACCCAACAATTCCAGAAAGTCTTGATTTTACATCTCACAATACTATAAGGAACAGCATCTGTTTTGCTAATTGGGAAAAGAAAGAAGCAATTGCCAACTACTCAAGGATCCTTAGTAGCGACCAATACCCCAGACTCTAATTACACCATCTGTATAACCACTAAACAAGGTGCTTCCGTCCGCGCTCCAGTTCAAGCTCGTGCAGTAGATGTTCTGTAAACAATACCAAGTAAACACAACATCAGACGCTATCTTCTGATTTGCAAACTACAAACCTTAAACAACAGTCAAGGATTTCCATCGTCATCCATAATCCAACTTGGAAGTATACCAATGAGGATAGTAATAGAAAACAAAATGATTCAATAAAACAAGCTCTTCAAGACAACAAGAACCCTATCACAAATAAAGTGTAATTTGAGATGCACCCTAAAACAGGAGATAGAAAACGCGCATAATTTGAATCCAACTAGCAACTTTAATAACAGAAGAGCTCAGTATTCTCCAATTTAACAGCAAAAAGGCCATTCTATGGCAAGCTAAAAACAAATTAAGTCCCAGAAACCATTCAACACAAGAAAAGAAAGAACAATATACAACAAATCAAGCATTTGGTCGCAAACAAAATAAGGTTAACCTAAAACGAATTCTGCATAGAACATCCGCAAATGGACATGATCAGAATGAAACAAGGAAAATACTAAAGCTGTTAAATTTATGAAAAGACAACACTTTTAAAGTCAAATAACAATACCTTCATCTTAGCACCGGTGGTAGCAGCAGTACCCTCAGATTTCTCAGCCTCAGCCTTAAGATCAACCTTCAAGTCCTCCACAATGCTCTTGCTCTCAAGATCCCATATCTTTATACTTTGCTCTGTAGCAGCACACAGCCAATACCTATTGGGACTAAAACAAAGAGCGTGAATCACAGCTCCAGCATCCAAACTATAGAGCTTCTTCCCTTCAGCCAAATCCCAGAGCAGAATCACCCCGTCTTTGCCTCCACTGGCGCAAAGCGAACCATCCGGCGACACGGCCACCGTGTTCACATAGCCACCGTGGCCCGTCAAGGTGAACCGGAGCTTGCAATTGGTCAAGTTCCAAACTTTGACAGTCCGATCCCATGATGCGGAGACAATGGTGGGTTGAAGAGTGTTGGGGCTGAAACGGACACAACTGACCCAGTCGGAGTGAGCGTCGCCATCCTGGATGGTGTACTTGCACTCGCCTAGAGTGTTCCAGAGCTTGATGGTGCGGTCCCGGGAGGCGGAGACGATTTGACGGTTGTCGATGGAGAACGCAACGGACAGGACGTCCTTGGAGTGGCCGACAAAGCGGCGGGCGGACACGCCGGTGGCGAGGTCCCACAGGCGGAGCTCGCCGTCCCAGGCGCCAGAGAGAGCGAACTGGCCGTCGGAGGAGAGGACGACCTCCTGGACGAAGTGGGAGTGGCCAGTGAGGCGGCGACGGGGGACACCGAAGGTCTTGTCCTCCTTGGTGAGTTGCCAGAGGATGATGGATTTGTCGCGGGAGGAGCTGACGATCATGTCGGAGTTATCAATTGGGGTGGCTATGGCTGTGACCTGATCGGTGTGGGCCCTCATGGTGCCCCTAAGTACAAGTCCCTCTGCCATTGTAAGAGGAGGACTCGCAGTTTTGATCCTGTTTAGACTTTAGAGAGAGAGAGAGAGGGAGAAGGGGGAGGTAATGCGCAAAATTTTGGTTTATATATAGTAAGACCTGAACTAGGGTTTTGGAAGGTTGGGCCTTTTATTGAAGAAAATCGAAATCGTGTAGAGTGCCATACTATACAGCTCCTCGGCGTTTTTATCTTTGCTTTGGGTTATAAAACCATAAACTATAACATCAAATTAGAAGACCCTGTTAAGTTATTATAAACCGTAAACAGAGGAGGAGACCTAGAATGAGAATCGTGGATGTCTTACTGTAGTCTTAGCCCAAATGAAATGATAATAAAAATCCTAATATCATGTAATAGTAATTATCATTTACTAGTCAATCTATAGTCGTTGATCTTCACTTCTCCTTCCTAGTCACCGTCGTCCCAGATCTCCTCCTCCTTAACTCTGCCTCGCGTCTACTTCAACTACAAGAGATATATGCAGCATATGCATATCAATCAACGTTAGATTAGTTAAGGAAGAGCTTAATCAGCTTTCTTTGTTTTGGGTTGCCCTTTGTTCCCTATTTTCCCATCCCTTGGTGATTTCTCTCTGTAAATCCAAGACTTCAACCCACGTTCTCCACTACTACCCCAATGCTTTCCCTTTTCTTTACAGGGCTTAGGTTGTTCCCTCAACATTGAAAATGCTTTATCTAAGGTTTGTGTTACTTTAGCTTCTTTCATTCTTCTTTTCATGTCTTCCATTTTCCCAGTTTTTGTTATGCCTTTCACTGTCGTTTCTCCACATGGGTCATGGTTGTTATGCCGTTGTCTGGAAGATTTCCTTTTTCTTTTCTGTTGCGTTTCCTTCTGCATACTTGATTGTTAATGGAAATAGCTACATATTGCTTGTTCACTCCTAGTTCCTTTGCATTTGTGCTGGTAGTTGCAATGTTTGCCCATTGTGCATTTTGCACATTATATAATTCTCGTTCACTTGTATACTTTTTACCTACGTAGCCATTTTTGGAGAAGACATAGGAGGAAGATTCTTATATCAGCAGGCTTTTTAGGAGGTGGGTATTTACTGTACAACACGTACAATGCACACAAAAGAAGCCTCGCTGATCTGGAGAGAAACCTTGCTCGTCAACGAGAACATGAAGACCTCATTAAGGCCCAGTTGAGTGACTTCTTATTGCATTTCTTTTACGGGTGAAGGGCTTCTTTGTTTTATTATTCTTATTTGTTTTTTTTTTTAATTTTGAAATTTGATAGAATGCAAACGCATTTCGAGAACATTCAAAGAATAGCAGATACAACAACTTTGCCTCGTGTGATTCAATATTTGAGTGACCGGATAGCAGAAGACTTGGACCTTTCAGACGTCACTGAGAGGCTAAGGAAAGGGAAGCTTCAGCCTAGCACTATGACACCTTTACATAAAGTTGAGCTTTGGGATAGACTCAAAATCTTAAGTAAGCAGCGCTGCAAGTTGCTATTTTCCTATCATTTTACTGTATTTCTATAGGTTGTAGGGTGTTATGGATACCATCGTGTTCTTCAGGTTTCACAAGAATGGTGGTGTCGCTGTGGGCAACAACAGTTCTTACCTTATACATAAGAGTTCAAGTTAATGTTCTGGGTAGACATTTGTATGTTGATACTGCACGTTCTCTTGAAACATCTCCTGTCACTGTAAGTGCCATTATCTTTTATTGTTTTCCCAGCAAATTGTCTGAAAATTTTTTTTCACGTCCATTTATACTGAAATTGGCTACATTTCTATCTGATTAACCCAATATATTGATATTAGTACGAAAGAGTAACTTAGAAGCTGAAGGCATGCAGTTCTGTCCGGGTTGCATGGAGTAGTTTTCTTTAGTTTAAAATGGTTGTAATTATGAGATGTTTCGAAATATCGTAGCCTTAATGTAGAGTTGACAATAGTTCAAGCTGGAGGATTGATGATCCAAAAGGATGCTTGGAAGTTGATGGAGCACTTGGAAATAATTTGACGATGATCAGAACCATTCCTACTTCTGATTACTTGTGGAGTGATATGTCAATTACCAGATGAATGAAGTATATAAGTTGTTCTTGACTTTATTATTAAGTATTTGGAATGATGGTCGAGAAAGAATTGAGAAGAGATTTTATGTGTACTTTAAGAGGTGAGGCTGCATATGGATTTTGATTAAGGTGTGGCACAAGTTGAAAGTTAAGAAGGATGTGGTATGCATCTGTTTTTGGTGATGGTCATATGTGTGTTGGACGGCAGTAGTTATATAGGGTTCTCTGATTGCTTATGCTATCCGGATGATTGTGTATCCAAATCACTGCTACAATTTACTGTTTAAGTTAAATTCAATGTGCCGTTTTTGGTTTTTTAGTATTTAAATTGTGAAGATTTGACATATGATTGCATTTACTGATACTGATGGAAGGATTTTAGTTGTGAACAAATCAAACCCCTTTAACTACAATCTGTGCCTTCTTCTGACCTCTAGAAATATTAATTGGGATGACCATGTCATGGCTTGCCTAGGTCAATAATTGCTGCTAATTACTTCCCATTCCTAAGAACATCGTGGACATATTTTGTGATCTACATTAGTTACAATTAGAGGAGAAACAAGCTAAGTATCAATTCCATGGACAGCTTGCATAGGCTATAAGGCTGCTAGGGCGAAATGCATTGGAGGACAGTTATATGGAAGTTTACTTTTAGAAGACCTGAACTCAAGCAAAACTGCAAAAAGGGAAAAAAAGAATTAGAGGATTGGAAGAGTTAGAAAACTATTATCATACAGTTTGCTTTAATTCCATAATGGATCAAGGTGGGGTGTTGTTCAAGCTGGTAACAACAATTCATATATGATGGACTATTAAGAGTAGCATCCGCTAGCTATAATCATGCTGGTTTACCTCACAGTTTTCGATATGAATTGTGTCTCTTTCTTTTTCCTTTCAGATTGTATTCATGATTTTATATCCTGTGGTTTGCTAATACTTTAAGCAAATCATGAATTAATTTGGCATCGCAGATTCTAGTTCGCTTGCCTCCTCTGATCAACGATTGACATCGGTTTCTACACCCTTAAATATTCCATGATAATTCCTTTTTTTCCTTTTAAACCTGGAACTTCTTAGGTTTTGTTGTCATCCAAATTCTAATAGCCAGAGTCTTATGCTACACTTTTCCCTTACCTTACCTGTTCACTTTTAGATTATGCCTAAATGATTTTGCCGTTTGGTATGGAAAATATTTGCCGAAATGGATGTCCAAATTTGGCATCACTCTCACTTGTATGCTATAGAGTATTTTTTATTTTAGGATGCGCATCATTCCCACTCCGTCACATGCTACAATTGTTTTCATTCTATCGAAACTGAAGTTGGTTATAGCATGCATTCTTGTCTGTAGATTATTGCTCTTAACATATGTATCTGCAGCATCTTTTTTCACAACATTGGAAAACAGTAGACATAGAAGTTGTCATTCGTTTGTAGTCTACAATCAATTAATACAGTACTAAACAGAATAAGTTGCTCCCTAGTACATGAAATGAGCATGAACAAATTTTCATTGTTTGCATGGACTTTAACAAGCACAAGGAACTACTTTTTCTCGCAGGACCTTGGATATGGAACATAAGTTGTGAATATTGTAATACGACCACTTTTTATATCGGCTTAATGAACTAAACCCCATACATTGCATATTGTCATTTGCAATTCACTCTTGGTACCAGTTAGTTGTATGAAGTGTAGAAATGGATGTCAGTATGTGTTTGTAATCTTCTTGTTTCTTTGCTTGCTTCTGCTGATTGACCAATCATTGTTCTGCAACCAATTACTTGTTCCTCATATTTTACAAGAGATGCTTCTATATTACAGGAAGATCTTGACCTCATTGACCGAAATGATGAACAAAAATTTCTGGCCAGTGCAGATTTTCTCGCCAGTGATGGCTTGCCAATTTTAATTTCTAATATGCAGGCAGCAGTAACTGAATGCCTCAAGGGGTAATTTTCTTCTGTTACAAAAATCCAGGCATTCATAATAAGCATCTCATACTCTATTTAATAGTCGAGTTTCTGGAATTTAAATAACTACACAAGCAATAACTATATACAAGATGGAGATTGGGTTCATGAGATGTATATACTTATAGTGATTTTACATAAGATAGTCTGTCAGGATTCTCTTCACACTCATTGATTATGTCACTAAGGTTAACTCCATAGCCTCTTAGCAATTCCTGATTAAGAAGACTAATCATTAAAGGTTTCTTTACTGTGCTTACACTAATCTGTCTAGCACTTTCTGCTGATTGTTTGAGACTAGAAAGTAAATCTTGAAGGTTTTACTTGCTGTTTTTTTTTTTTTTTTGGGTTAATCTGTTTAGGAAACAGCTTGGAGATCTCTTCAATACCAAAATGCTTTGTGAAACAGTCATGCAGATACTGCATGTGTTTATGAGCACAGGAAGTCCCCACCAGTGGGTGGACTGTGTGATGCCTAAAGATGGCAAGAAACAAGCTACAGCCTCAGGTAGTGATGAGGCTATTCTCTTGGGAACTACAAAGTTTGATCAGCTTATGATTGAAGTGCGGTCTGTATTGTTGAGGTATGCTTGTATTATTGGCTTTGGCAAAAAGAGCTGTGCACTTATTATGTTTGAGTTGCAACAATTTATAAGTTGTCTAGTTGGCCTTTAATCAAGAGGGTAAAATGCCTGTAGTATGCTGCCAGAGGCATGATCACTGTATGTATTCATACATCACGGCTGTTTCTTCCATTGGTTTGTGCATAGAACTGCTTGTAATTGAGAACACTGTATTCTTTAGGTAAACACATGGTGATCATTGGAGGGTAGATGCATAACTGGAATAAGCATTAGTCTTTTATCAATCTCTCTGCAGTCTTCTTTTCTACTGGATGCACAAAAGATTCGTGCTTACTAGTCTAGGCATAAGAAAGTGGGAAAAGCCTTGCTAGTATCCCTGTAAATGAAATGTTAACGGCACTTGGTCTCAGCATCAACTTTAAAAGCTATATATCATTCAAAAGAAATTATGTTGTTTGTTCGAAGTTAAAAATCTTCATCTTCACCTGCAGCTGGGAGTTCAGTAGAATCATGGATACTTGTTTGCAACTAGTGGTAGATGAAATAGGGGCTGAGGTTACTGGAGGCAGTTTGACAAGAGGCATTGTGCTTGCGAGACTGGTGCCAAGAGTTGCACAGATTGGTCCATCATTGTTTGAAGAACCAAGTGAGAACAGGTTTATGAAAATGATCCAGAGTGCAGCAGAAGTAAAACTGTTCTTCACTCTCCTTTATTCAAATATGCCAACCTCATGGACAAGTAGTAGTGAACATTGAATGTATCTTCATTAACATTTTGGTTTGGTTTGTAAGGCACTAGGTTGGGGGAGAATATGCCAATTTGTTGTAATTCTTTATTAACCATATATGATAGGGGAAATAAGGAGCTTCATTATTCTTGTTATGCATTTGCCATTTGCTTTGCTCCCTCAGAGGATGAGCTTCACTTAGTATCTAGTCAGCTTGACTGGATCTGGGTCTGGGTCTGCCTGGGTGTTCGGTGTTCTCGACTCTACTAAACCTTGTATGATCTAATTGTTTCACGTCAGTCAAATAAGGGGTTGATGTAGAGCTTATAGGCTTATAAGCTCTCCAATCCTTTAAGTTAGCTTTTAGGGTTGAGCTCTTTTATAAGGCTTGTAACAAATGATATTAGAGTAAGACCACTTCTTTGAGTCTTAGGATCATAGATGTTGATGTCAACATTACAGTTTATGCACAGCCAGCCTACATGTGTCTGTGTTAGGGTTGTAGTTG
The DNA here is from genome assembly GCA_024520975.1 of Erythroxylum areolatum. Classification (NCBI taxonomy): domain Eukaryota; kingdom Viridiplantae; phylum Streptophyta; class Magnoliopsida; order Malpighiales; family Erythroxylaceae; genus Erythroxylum; species Erythroxylum areolatum. The sequence goes on along the minus strand of JANIJH010000006.1, from coordinate 49,929,311 downwards.
AAGTTATCAAAAGTTCATTCAATTAATAAATCCTATTATTTAGGACACGTGGGTATAGTCTGACCATAAACCTTATTATTTAGGACACGTGGGTAGAGTCTGACAATAAACCTTATTATTTAGGACACATGGGTAGAGTCTG
>JANIJH010000006.1:49907440-49924012 GCA_024520975.1 Erythroxylum areolatum | reverse complement strand
TTAAATAAATTTATTTAATTAAAAATAATTTATCTTTAAGTTTTATTTAAAATGTAATTATTATCAGTGATAAAAATTACAATTACATTAACATTAACAACCAAATAGATTTTTGTTTTTATTTCAAAGAGATTTTTGTTTTTATTTCAAAGAAAAATAGACATAAAAATTGAAAATGAAAACTAAAAACTACAATAAAAAAATAAAAGTAGAACTAAACGCCACTAAAACAGTATTTGATTTTTTAAAATGCATAAATGATAAATTATTTAACACTTGTATTGTATTCCTCCTTTTTTTATAAAGAAAATATTTTTTTTTGGTTAAACCATCGAGTATCTAATTCCACACGGGCAATCGACTAATCTGAATTCGAGCCAGGTTGGATCATATAGGCGGCAAAGCTCTCCCTCAAAAGTGCGGCTCCATTAATTATTATTATTAATTTAACGGTAACTCTGAATAACAATAATTATTATTATTAAAAAAAGAAGATTTATTAGACTCATGTTACCAAATAGTCTGACATTAAATATTCAGATACTGATTACAATGGAATTACGTTCACCCCAGAGCTTGTCATCTCACAGTAATTGAGCTTCAGCGGAAGAGATACAGTGTTTGCCGGAGATGGCCGCAGGAAAAGGAAACAGCCATGTACTAATGCTGGAGGCAGCGCCGGAGCCTTCCAGGCCCTGGTCGTTGTCCTCCAACGCCGAAGTGATTGACGCCTTGCCCTACATCGACGACGATTACGGCCATCCTTCCGTGAAGGCGGAGGTGGACCAACTCGTGGAGGAGGAGATGCGTAGAAGTCAAAAGAAGCCCGCCGATTTCTTGAAGGACCTGCCTCCTCTCTCCAATTTCAATTTTGAGGTTTGCCTTTCGAAATTAGGTTTTCTTTTGTTTTCATTGTTTTTCTTTTTATTTATTCATTACGGTTCTACTGCTCGAGAAATACTTGAAAAAGGCTTAAGTTTGTTTCAATTCCTTGAATTGGGGGGATTTTCCTGATTGTTTGAGTGTGTTTTGTGTTCTCTTTGTTCGTTGACAAGTAATAAAATAAGAAACCAAGTGCTGAGATTCAAATTTTGTTTTTGTTATTTATCATGCATTCTTTGGTTGATTTTGACATATAATTGTATGAAACTTTTGTTGAAAGGGGCCATATATCAATTTAAGGCTTTTGTGATGACTGGTTATTCAAGAGTACTTCAAGTTTTACTTTGGATATGTAGTCCAAAATGTGTGAACGAAAACATTATTGGTAGAAGAACGAACCATTGATGTGAAACCTTAATTACAGAATTACCCAATGCTTGCTAAAGAGTATGATCGAGTGCGTGCCGGGAAACCTCCAATCTCTCTTGATTTCTCTAGGTACTCTCACCTAGATTTGCCACCTGCAAATAAGATGAATGACGAAACTGCTTGGAAGCAAGCTCTTCAGAGAGCTCAACGCTTGTTACAACATCAAGTAATCAGGTCTGTGATTGCTTTTTCATTCTTTGACTAAATTCTTGCAAAATTTGAAACTTCTGCCATTGGGATAATAATGCTGGAAGTCAAAGAATTCTGTTGAAGCAAGCCATTTTTTGTTGGTGAGTTCTTTTCTTGTGAGACAGTAAGATTGTGGGAGTTGAGAAATTGTTAAATGGGCCTTTTTTATCCTTTCTAATATTTAATGTTCCTTATGAATCATCTTACTTGTGAGCATTGCAAATTTATGTCTTGATTATCATAGAGCAGATATATTTTCCTCCTTACGAACTTCTCTTATGCACAGTGTAGAATAACTTTATGTAGCGCTGATGATAAATGCTGTGGATGCTTGCAGGCTAGAAAACTTAGATCTGATGTCAAAATACGGTCCCGATGTGTGGATTCAAAACAATCGACAGTCAGAAGCAATGTTGTCCAGGTATTTATTTTTATTCCAATATCATGGTATATTCTATTTATATCTTCTTTCTGTGTGTATATAAAAGATTGCTGAGAAAACCTTCATTCTTTCTTCCTATTATCATCTGGGTGTATGCCATTAGTTCTATTTAGGTAAAGGGGAATATTGCTGCCTCATATGTATATAATTTTCACATATCATGTTACATAATTTTTCTTTCGCTGTATACCTCAGTAAATTGAGATTTCAGTCTTCAGGCGTGCCTGTTCTTCTAGAAAACAGCCTGAATCTAAGCTTATTTCTCCTTTTGAATCTTGTTATCTAACCATGGGCTCCAAGCCTCCAACATATTCATTTTGTTATGAATTTTATATAGCATTTGAGTAGTTATATCAGATGGAAATGTCAAAATGGTACCTAACTCCTTTTAAGTAGTCATGTTCCTTTACCACGCAGGATGAACATCTTTAAGTTACTTCTCGTAAGCATTGTTATTATGTTGAAAAATCAATTAAATTAAACTGGGATATTTTCATTTGTTCTTTACTTAAGATTAATCCTAAATTGCCCTTCTCATTATGGCCATTTTGGGTATTTGCCCCTGGTTTACTAACATCAACCCAGATTCAGCAATGACGTTCCACAAATTTTGCAAATAATTGATGTTGAACAAAGATGAAAAATGGAAAAAAGCTAAAATACACGTCCCTTGTTTACTTCAACTAACCAAAGTGAAATATTTCCGTCCGCAATTGCAATGACTAAGATAATTGGATCATATTAAGAATTATTATTTGTTAGGTCCCTGTTGCAATAGTATTTATGCTAACAACAATCCATAAACATATAATCTCATATTATTCCTTTTCTACTGGGTGGGATGAGTTCTAAGAGGGACTTGAGTGGCACGCTAGCAAAGGTCCTTTGAAGCTGAACTAAGTGTTAAGTTGATCATCTATGCATAATGTTATAGGATGAAATTATCCAGTTCTGTGGTGGGTCTTTTGGTTTTTTGGTTATTGTTTTTCATCCTTGTTCTTACAGTTGAGTTGATTGCAGGCTGATAAACTGTATTAATTTACAAGATTACGTGGTCCAGAATGTTAATTTATTCAAAAATTTAGATAAAACTTTCAAATTTGATGCTTTTATTTCTTCATTTGGGTAGATATCATAAGAGGGTACGTTTTCAATTTATCAGCTAAATAGCTTGCATTTCCATGTTTATTTATATGTACATCTCTTGATTTTACGATGTAATTGTCCTTTCCCAGATTACAAAAACTAGCTCAGGAACAAAATGAAAAGATTGAAGCTGTCAATCGTGAAAGGAAATTTCATCAGGTACTTCACTCCCTAGCTCTCAAGCTTTGTATCGATTTGTTCCATGGGAACATCTTATTTTCTGCTTGAACCCTATCTTAGGCTCCAATGCAATAAGTACATTTCATCCTTTGAATGATCAGCAAAATACTGCCTATGAGCTGAATGCTTTATCCACTCAATGGAAGGAGCTTTGTCTCAAAAATATGGACATTCATGCGTCTTGTACTAAGTTGGAAATGCAAATATCAGAAATGAAGAGAGAAGCTGAAGAGAGGTATTATTCCGTAACTGTTATATTGATTCTTTTGCACTACTTCGAGAGCTAACTATTCTTTTCCCATTTAGAGGCTGGAACTTGGATGCCAATATAGAGAATGGTTCTTTGGTGCATTTACAAGATTAAGGTATAGTTAGGATCAAATGTCATTTGATTGCATGTTGGTATATCTTTGGACTTGGATTAGACGTTAATGCATATTCGCATAGATCAAGAACTGGAACTTATTGCACCAAAGTTAAGACATTGTTGGTTGTATTGCAGGCAATTGGAAGTGTACAACTGCAGAGATCAAAGGATCTACTGTACTGTGCACAGGACAGTGATATAATGTTTCTGGTTTCCTCCAAACTTTATTTTCAAGATCTGTTTGGTCTCCAAGAATTACCCAGTACTTCATACTTAAAATCTTCTGAGGGAAGCGTTTAATTAGATGTGAACTTGCCGCATCACTAGGAATGAGAATTCACATATTAGATGAATTTTAAAATCTCTTTAAGGCTGTAACGGTGTCGTATGTACAAGAAACGACATGCAGATTAATACTTTTATCATTAGATGGAATTTGAGTTGACAGTTTAACGACCTTAAAATTAAAACTTAAAAATTACTCGAAAGTATCATATTGAGCTATCAATAACTGTACAGGCACCAGAAAAATGATGCATGTTAAGAGGGTTTAAGTTGAAAAAAAAGCATACTTTGTGATCTTCAGCATGCAACTGTCTGCATATACATCAATAACTATTATAGATCCACAAGCAGTCTCTCAGGTCTTTTTTCCTAATTTTATTTTGGCCTTGGATGGTTTCTTGTTTGACGACGATGTTATTCTACCATAATGGTGGTTTATTGGTGGTGTTGTTTTGGTATGAGTAGCGATGTTCAATCATCAGCTGTATAATCCTTTGTATCCTCATTGTTGCGGGAAAAGTAGGGTTTGAATAAGAACAAATTATTGAAAGAAAACAAAATAAAAGGAACGATTAACGTTAAATTGGATTTAACCTGGTCGTTTGATTTGATCTAACTTGATTTAAAGTCAGTGAATCACAATTGAATTGTAGGAAAAGTTTAATATAAGGTTTGGTGTTATTTACAATCAAGTTAAGAAATATCAAAATTTTGTTTTGGATATCTCTCCCTCTTCCCAAATTTTGAAGAATTTGACTTGAATCATTTCTTAAATGTTTAGCGTAATAATGTTAGTATACTAAGCAATGTTTCTCCACATGTGAAATTGCAACAATAGAAAGAATATGTGGACATGAGTTGTGAAAATCGGAGGAAAATATTAAGGAACTTATAAAGTTGCAAGCAAGTAATGAGAAATTGATGGACAATTAAAATCAAACGAAGAGGAATGAATGAGGAGTGAGTTGAAGATAATTGAAGCAAGATTTTTCTGGGATGACTTTAAAATGGTATCAATTCTACTTCAAAAGCATATTAAATGAGGTGGAGGGAGTTTCTTTAAGAATTGACTCAAAGGTTTTGATGAGAACAATTTTAAAGATCCAATGGGTGATTTTAAGGAGTTGACGAAAAGTCAGTATAAGAGTACATAATAAATTTCGATAATATTCAAATAAGTTATCATTTATTATTGTACATAAAAATAAATGATTGAATTATCTCTCAATAAACATTTTTTAGTATTTTAGTTAGACTATAAGTTTATTTTGCTTTATGAGGTTAGGCAACAAATTCGAAGCCCTGTTCCTTCAAAATCTTGTAGGTGTCATGTGAAAGCCTTGTATCTTTAATATTAGAGATGTTCTAAGCCCATACCTTCTCATACTTCTATGGCACCTAGTCATCTTTACTTTTTATGTTCCTTCTTTGCTTGATGTCATAACCTAGTGCATCTTACTTGATGAATTCTTGAAAAAAAAAAAGTGTATATTACATTAATACCATGGAAGTGATTACCAAAAAAAAAGAGATTTATTTTTATCATTCAAAGTACTAAATGCCCTCTTCTCTTCAAGTATGCTTCATCTCCTTGTCCTCTATGGGTTCCTTGCCACTCTTTAATAACAATTTTCATCACACAAACCTCAAGATTCACTCTTTTCTCCCTTAGCAAGTATTGGCTAATTGTCCATTCTAAAACTCTAACTTCTTATTTGACTTTGCTAAATGATCAATTTTGGATTCCATTCTTTCAAATCTTTTAGAAGTCAAAATAACTAATCTCTCAATAGCTCATTCCCAAATTAGTTGTTTTCTTGTTACGATAAGGATTCTGATTGAAATTCATGGTGTTACTTATTAGGTCTACTATTTGAAAATTTTGCTTAATTGCGTTAATTTTCCCTCGCAATAATTGGATAATATCCCCACTTTAAATTGTACATGTTACTATAAGAGATATTCGAAAAAATTTTAAAGAGTTATTTTAAAGTTGTTGAAAATTTTGTCTATAATCAATCTATTTTATTAGCTTGACAAAGGGATTGTCAACTTGACAATCATTGATGTTATATTCTCCTTGGCATTATTCACACCATAATACTTAAGTCGGTCCAGTTGCTCCATTCATGTTATTAATTATTCTCAATAACTATTGTAGATCCACCAGTAATCTCTTAAGTTCTAAGTTTTTCTAGTTTTATTTTGGCCTTAGATAGTTTATTGTTTAATGGCGTTGTTATACTATAATGGTGGTTTATTTCATGGTGTTGTTGTTCTACTATGAATGACAATGTTCAGTCATCAATTGTATAACATTTATTAGTGTTGCGAGAAAAGTAGAGTTTGAACAAGAATGACTACTAAAACAGAAACAAAATACAAGGAACGATTAGGGTTGTTAAATTGGGTTAACTTAGTCTAGCATGATCTAACTTGATTCGAGCTCAATGAATGTTAAGTTATGGGTTGTAGCTAACTAAGAGATATTACATAATTAAGAGGAAGAGAGGAATTAAAAAAAATTAAAAGGAGTAAAAGAGAGGAACAACAAAGAAGAGAAAAGTGACATGAAATAAGGGATTATTCCTCCCTATTATATTGCTTTCCTTACATAAATAAAGGCATTCTCTACCAAATTTTTCTAAAGATATTACAACTCATCAATCTATATTTTCCATTTAGAAAATAACTACCTATTTAATCAGTAATTCCAAATATAGTCTTTGAGCTTTAAAGGTTTCTAGGTCTTCATGCTACTTCTTTTAACTATATGGGCTACTGATATACTTAATTCATTAACTAAGGTATTTTGTAGGCTATTATCACTAATCAAGCCTACAACATTGCCTTCTCCTTCCAAGTTAACCTTCTTCTCAAGGTTGAAACCTAGAAAATCTTGTTCAAATTCAGCAAGTGGCTTTTAGGTAACTTTAGTTGGAGATTGAGATTGCCATTATACTAAAAGGTAAGGAATAAATTTGCCCCAATAAAGTACTTTATGAAATCCATAATGGTTTCAGGAATTAAGAGAGGATTCAACCTGACAAATTTAGTAGTAAGGAAAAGTTTTCCAGAAGTAGGATCGCCTTGACATTATTTTAAGAGGGATACATAGACATATTATGGATTTAAGAGGTGATAGGTAAATCTAAGCGGTAACCAACAATGTCAATGTGTCATGGGATGCAAAAGGGACCATAATAACATTGTTCAATTTACTGGACTGATAAGCAATATTGGTTTGTCCATAGGGTTAAAGTTTAATAAAAAAAACTCAATCTCCCACCTAAAATTTGTGATCAGCTCTGTTTACATTAGCTTGTTGTCATATATGCAGTTGGGCTTGTTGTTGATTAGCTTGCTGCTAAAAGAGTAATTGAGATCATATAGATAATAACTCATCTATTGAGGCAAATTTTGAAGTCCCCTAAACATAATCAAATAATGATAAAAGAGAAATGTCACAACTTGCCTCAAGATGACTCATGTTGATTATTGAATGTAAAGAAGTATTGTGAATTCCACCCAAAAGGGAAACTTAAACCAAGACTATGGTTATCAGTAGCAAAGCAATGTAAATAGTCTTCCAAACAATGGTTAACAACTTCTTCTTATCCATCAGATTGTAGGTGATAGGCTCTACTAGTAGATAAAATATACCATGAAATTTAAATAGCTCTTTTCAAAAATTACTCATGAATAGAAGATCACGATCAGAGACAATACTAGAGGGAATGTAGTTGATAAGTTTCTTCAACAAAAACATCAGTCAAACTTACAAGAGTGAAATGGGTGCCTAATGTAATGAAGTGGGTAAATTTAGAAAAACAATTTACAACTACAAAATTAACTATTTTTCTATACAAAAGAGGTAGGTATGTTATAAAATCCATGAAAATACAATCTCACACTTTATGAGGGATCAAAAGTGGTTGTAGTAAGCCTTGAGGAGCAGTATTTTGTGGTTTAACTTATTAACAAACTAATCATTTTGCTACATATTCTGAATTTCCTTGCACATATTGGGTCAATAGAATGTTATTGTAATTCGAGTCATTATGTTCTCTGCTCCAACATGATCACCTAGTGGAGAACTATAGAATGCTTAAAGAATGAGTTATTGGAGAACTAAATCAGCTATAACACAACTTCAATTTTTAGAGAGGATCTTTTATTTTTTAATCGGGAAACTCTTCAAGGATCTCTATAAGAAAAATTCAACAAAGCCACAGAGGGTAAAATTTTCATAAGGTGGAGAGGAGAGAAAGCATTGGTTAAGAAATTGCTTATAAAGCATGCTAAGAACCTTCTGATAATTGAGAAAATGCATCAAGAGGTCCATTATTAGACCTAAGTTTATATACTATTTCAAAATAAAAACCCAAAAACTTACTTAATGACTATTGTTGCTCTAGGTTCTAGATTGTCTAACTTAAGGGAGATCTTAGAGGCTGATGGCCAATTTGGACAATAAACTTGGTCCTGAGGAGGTATTGCCGCCATTTGTTATAGTTATAGTTATAGCATGTATGCTTGAATATAAGTTAAAGATGTCTGGAGTTTTGGGCAAAGTTGTTTGTCAAAATATGCAATAGGATGCTCTACTTGAGATAAGACAAATCTAATTCCTAATTTAAAGCCATAAATTTAAACTATGAAAGGTTTAGAGAACTCTAGCAAGTTTAAAACTAATATGTTCATAAGTGCAATCTTCAAAGCAATAAAAGTAGCATAAGCTTCAAGGTTCTATACAAAGGTATCCTTATGAAATAATTATGACAAAGGTGTAGCAATATGAGCATATTATGCAACAAAATGGCTATAATAACCATTGAGGCTTAAGAAACCTTGTAATTGCTTAATATTGGTAGTAGTACGCCAATTTTGAATAGCAATCACCTTCTTCGAATCAATATCCTCTTTAAATATGAAAACAATATGTCCCAAATATGTGAAAAAGGATTGTCCAAAATCACAGTTGAATGATTTGGAAAAAAAAGAATTATCTTTCATAATTCCTAACATTTGATCCAAATGTTGAAAGTGAAGTTCTCAAGAAGAGTAGTCGATTAGGGTATCATCAAAAAGTATGAGCACAAATTTTTGTAGAACTAGTTGGAACATTTCATTCATTTTTGCTTAAAATAATGAAGGAGCATTTGATAGCTTAAACGACATTACTAAAAGTTCATAATGCCTTTCATGCGTTCTAAATGTTGTTTTTTCAATATCATCTAAATGCCTACACAATTAGTGATATGAAACATAGATATCCAATTTGAAAAAAAAAACTAAAACATCATCAAGCTCTTGTAATAACTCCTTGACGATAGGAGTCAGAAATATATCTTTCATTTTCACTACACTAAATGCCATATAATCAACACAAAAACACCAATATTATCTTTTTTTTACCAACAACATTGGGGATGAGAATTGACTTGGATGTATAATACCTTTCACAAGCATTTCTTTAATAAGCTTCTCAATTTCCCCTTTTTTGGAAATTGGGATATCAGTATGGCTTCGCTTTAATATGTGAGGTGCCAAGAATTAATGGAATAAAATGGTCAATGACACAAGGAGGCATACTATAAGGAACTTGAAAGATAGAGGCATGAGAAGTTAGATGGATTACAAAGCAGTAAAAATATGAGAGGGTGAATCATTAGGAATTTAAGGATTTTGGGACTTAGTAATGCATTAATAGAAATATAAAATAGTGTAGCAATGGCTACAGTTTGTTCACTACGTCAAATTTGAGCTATGGAAATATGACTGAAGGCAACTTGTTTAATGCCATAAAGAGTGACCAAGGTTCCTGACAAAATTGGTCCAATGATAGTTAACCATTTACACCTAAAACCAAGCATGCACTATGTAACGGAAATAAATATAAATTAATAAAGAAAATAATGTTACCTGAAGTTATTGTCATTTAAGACTAAAGACTAGTGCATGCCAAAGTATCTACATTACCCACTGTAACATTTAAATGACTTGATTATTGAATTGGCAACCTAAAAATTGAGCAACCCTGATTTGCATAAAATTGTGTATAGAGCCTCTGTCTACTAGAATAACCACTAGCTTACTAAGAATGAAGCCTTCCAATCATAAAGTGATAGGAAAAAAATAACCCTAAAAAACATATAGAGAAGTTAAAGGAACTTTGATAGAATCAGTTTTAACGGTGATAGTAGTGGAAGTTGGTTACAGTTCGACCATTGGATCAGGTGGTATTTCAACCAAGACATAATCATTAGATTCATCTGCTACAAGGTGGTGAAATTGGACCTTCTTGCAATTGTGCCTCATCATAATTAAAACACAACCCTTTTTTATTAGCAAGCCTCCATTTTAGTAGGAGCTAATCTTTTGATAAGTATTATGGTTATGATGTTTAAGATTGGCGATTTGGGAAAAGTTAATTGGGGGTAAGAAATAAGGGTTTGGTGATTTAGGTTTTTGGGTAAAGGAGTATAAGATTGAACAATTTGACTTTTGGAAAATGAATGGAGAGGTTATGAATAAGCTAATTTCTCTTCAGTTAACCTTGTTATATCTACTACTTCATGTAGGAAAATGGGTTTTAACAAGTAAAGTTCTTGTTTAATTTAATCACAAAGCCTTGAAATAAAACAAATCAAAATGTTGTTGTTAGTCACCCTTGGAGTGTGAGTGGAGAGGGACCCAAATTCTTTCATATAGGCAATGACATTAGATGTTTGACAAAGTTTGTATAAGATGGTTTCATGATTAGTCAAGGTTAAGGGGCAAAATTGAAGTTTAAGGTCCTTAGAAAAAATTTCCTAAATGGAGAGCCAATGAGTGGAATACATCCACTGATATCATTAAGGGGCAATCCACCTATATAGATGGCAACTATAGTAATTTTTTTACCAGGGAGAGTGTTGTGGTAAAGGAAAAATCGTTCAATTTGGAATAACCAACCAATGAAACTTTCTCCTGTGAAGAAGGGAATTTCGAGTTTAGATAATCTACGTTGGGAGTTTTAGAATAGTTCAGCGAGTGTGGAAGGAAAAAGGGTACTTAAAGGAGAAGCTTTATTAGAGTTGGCAAATGGTGAATCTGATGAATAAGAATGGAAGATTAAAAAGAATGATCTAGGGAGCAAAGGGGTTGAACAGGATTAATGGTTCATCTCCCTATGATTTAATATATTGAAAATGGCTTCTAAGGATTTTTTTAATAAATTTAGTATAGGAGCCATTTTTAACAACATCGTCGGAATGTTGCTTAATAGTTAGGACAACTTCTTTCAATTCTTTAGATAGACTAGTAATGAAGTCTTCCAATGCCTTATATCTAGTTATTAAGCATTATATCATCTCTTAATAAAAACATCTAATATTGAGTTTTGGTTATAGCTAATTGAAAAATATTACATAATTAAGAAGAATAGATTAATTAAGAAGAAAAGAATTGAAAGAAGGAATAAGAGAAGAAGGACAGAGAAGAGAAAACAGATATGAAATAAGTTGTTTTCTTTCTGTAAACAAAGGCATTCTCTACCTGAATTCTGTTAGAGATATTACAACTCATCAATCTAGATTTTTAATTTACAAAATAGCTACATATTTAATCAGTAGTTTCAAATATAATCCTTAAGATGTAATAGTTAATAGGCCCATAACAATGAAATACGCTTGAATTGTAAAGAAAGTTTAATATGGATTGGTGTTGCTAGCAGTCAAATTAAGAAATAAAGTTTTTGTTTTAGATATATCTCTTCCTCTTCCCAAATTTTGGATAACCTGACTTGAATCATCTTAGTGCAATAATATTAGTAAGAGCAATGTTCCTCCACTTGTGAAATTGTAATAGTGGAAAGAACAAGTGGATATGAGTTGCAAAAATTAGAGGAAAATATTAAGAAACTTACGAAATCACCAACATGTAGTGATAAATTAATGTATAATCAAAATTAAATAGAGAGGAATGAATGAGGAGTGAGTTGAAGATAATATTAGAGCAAATTGTTCTCCAAACAATTTAATGGTTGCAAGCAATGAATTACAGATATTATAATGAAATTCTCTTCTAAAAATGTCATCTACATGGCATCTACAAAATTTAGTAAAATAGATTTCCAAGTAATTAAAGGAGAAAAAGTTAAAAATTAGATGTATATGTATAAGCAATTTTTTTTTCAGATGACTCAAAAGTGGTATCAATTCTACTTTAAAAACATATTGAACTAGGAATCATTAAGATGGAGGGAGTTTATGTTAGTGTTGACTCAGATCTTACAGGGAAAAATTTTGAGGATCCAAGAGGTGATTTTAAGGAGTTGAAGTAAGAAAAGTCAATATAAGAGTATATGATAAAGTTTGAACAATATTTACGTAACTTATTATATATTACTATGCATATAAATAAATGATTGGATTTTCTCTTAATAAATGTTTCTTTAGAGTCTTTTAGTTAGACTACATCCTTATTTTTCTTTATAAGGTTATATGACAAACTTGTATCCCTTTTTTCTTCAAAATCTTTTACGTGCCATATGAAAGTCCTACAACTTTGATATTAAAGATGTTCTATACCCATACCTTCTCATACTTCTATGACACCTAGTCATCTTGACTTTCTATATTTCTTCCTTGCTTAATCCTATAACTTGGTGCATCTTACTTGATAAATTCTTGAAAAAATTGATCAATATTATTATATATTTCGTTAATACCATGCAAGAGATTAGCATAAGAAAGAGATCGATTTTTTTTATTTAAAGTACTAAAGACGCCCTCTTATCTTTCAATGTGCTTCATCTCCTTATCTTCCATTGGTTTCTTGTTACACTTTAATAATAATTTTTATCACACACATCTCAAGATCCACTCTTGTCTTACTTAGTAAGGATTAGCTAATCTATCCAATCTAAAAACTCTAAATTCTTATATGACTTTGCTAACTGATCAATTTTAGATTCCATTCTCTCAAACCTCTTAAAATTCACATTAACTAATCTCTCAACAAGTAAATCCCAAATTGGTTTGTTTTCTTGTTGCAATGGGTATCTTTATTAAATTCACAAGATTATTTATTAGATCTAATATTTGCAAATTTACTTGATTTCCTTAATTATCCCAAACAATTTTTGGATAATATCCCCCACTTTAACTTATACATGTTATAAGAATTATTTTGAACTTGTTGAAAGATCTCTCAATGGACAACTTATTCAATTGGTTTGATAAAGGGATTGTCAACTTGACAGTCATCGGTGTTATGTCCTCCCCTGTACTATTAACACCATAATACTTGTGTCGATGTTGTTGCTCGATTCAAGTTATTAATTAGTCTCATTACTACTCCCAATTGAGTTGCCAATATGGTAATCACATGCATATTGTGTATAACATTGTTTTATACCATAGTCTTATTTGGTTATCACTAATAATTATGCATTGTCATCTCCTCAATTAGCTATATGGTAGGTTAAAAGTCTTTTTATTCAAAGTTACCCTAACTATAACATTGACCACCTATTGCATAGTCCAAACCATTATAAAAAATATGGACTTACAATCATATAAGAAACTCATTGCATAGGTACCTTCTAAGTAGATTATTACATTATAGAACGTCTTATTATAATATTGTACATAGGAGAAGATGTCATTTCATAACTTTATAATCTTTACTAGTGGTAAGTATTTTGTCAAGAACTTCTCTACTATATTCTCTAGTATAGTGATTGAAGATGCATATATTGTCTTAAACCACTATTTTACAAGATCCCTCAATTATGGAAACAACCTCAACCTTATGGAATTTTTGGTTATTCCATTAATCTTGAAAGTGTCATATATCTCCAAGAAATTGGTGATGTGTGCATTGAGATCTTCATTTGGTAATCCATTAGATTGTACACGTTATTGCAATATCACTAGTCATAATCATGCAAGTAATAATGAGAAGCAATACAATATAATAAAATACCTAAACTATAATTACCCTTAACATTTTCTTATATCCTTGATTTAGTTATTTAGAGAATATATGATTGGATTAGTGAAATGTCTTAATGTGTGAATTACTTTTTAGTACAATCACATATCTCTAGAATGATTAACCAACATCTTTATCTAATTAACACATCTAAGAATGCCTTCATATTTTTGAAATTTCATAAAGGTCACGCTAATATCAGAAGCATCATATAGGCTTATTCCTAATATCCTATTCAATTCTCAATATTGGCATCTAAGTTGGTCCACACGTAAGTTCTTCCAATAACATCTATATGTAAATTCATAATAGGTTTAAGCTTTCGCATAACTTTTATTATAAAAATTGAAATTAATCCTTAAAAGTATAAACCAGGGTTCCTTCTCATCCGGGCATACAGAATTTAGCTAATGGTTATCCTTGAATAAATTTATATCATAAACATAGTATGGGAGATGCGTAAGTCTCATATTATATATTTTACTATTTTTTACAAATCTTTCCAAAGAATAATATAGGTTTTCACATGCTCGTGTTTTATGTTATGTATCTTTCTGATTATTATCATTCACTTGACACAATATATATTTTAGCATGTTATGTTCTTGACATTAGAGTTTATGAAAAGAACACGCCTTGGCGCAAAGTCATTTATCACTCCGTGTTTAGCTAGAGTCAAGTTTTTAACTTATTTTTTTGTTACAAACCATCCAATCCGTAGCCAACATCCCTCCTTAAACAACTTCTTAACAATTACCTAAAAGATAATATTAACCAATTAACTCAAGGTAATTTGCATAAAATAATATAGCAAAATACTAAGTAAAATATATGTATATCATATAAATTAGCCTACAATCAAGCCAAGGCTAAGCATTTGTTATCATAATTCAAAAAAATAATATAAAGTACCAAAATTCTCATTAATCATCTCACTGATAACAAAATATATCTATATCATATATATATTAAACTATAATTGAGATAAGGCTAAGCACTTGTATCTTAACTCAACAAAATAATATAAAATACCAAAATTTTCATTAATCATCTCATTGATAACAAAGCAAATTAATCTTTCATTAGTAAATTCCAAGACATTCAATAAATAAAATTCTCCAAATTCTACTAGAGTACATAGCTCAATCCGCTTATATATTCTTAAGCTCCAACAATATTGGCTCCTCACTTGGAGCTTACAAAGTGGGATAGAATATTGCCAATTAGTTTTAAAAAATAGAACAAGTAAATAAGATGAAAATATTCTCATCTATATCACTACGTTAAGAACTACATCACTATACCTAAACGGTACTTGTAGCACCCCACTCTTGCAAGACCCGAACCTGATATCGGTGGGTGATATCTGAGTCCATGCCCCGCGAGGGTGGTGTGTTAGATTACTTAGTCAGTCAAAAATTAGTATAAATTTTTTTAATACAATCAAACATATGCGGAAGTCAATATTCAATTCTAGCCCACTTTCATTCATAACATCTTCAATCAACACATTACAATCAATATAATTTCAATAACCAATTGGGGCCCATTACAAATACAAAACACTATTCTATAGAAATTACGGAAAACAAATTTATACAAGAATAGGATAACACTAATGCAAATGCATACTGATCCCGACCTCTATCTTTCCCTTGCATGCAGTAATTATACTTTCGTTTGCCTACGGTATTCTTCTGAGTCCTGGAAAAATAATTGCAAATTTTTGGTGAGTTTTGTGAACTTAATGAATAAGCCATCGATATGAGTGACCATCATCGATGGCTCACCCAATCACATAACACATAATCACTTTTACAACGTTTCACACTTCACATTCAATAGATATAATCACTCATATTATGCATATGCAGTGCACATGAGATCACTTTTCATTTGTTACTTTGTTTTGACCGAGTGCCTAAACTGTCCCACATAGGGCTTATTGATAACTGTCCCTTATTCGCTTGGGGATATAGGGCTCATTAAACGTTGAGCTTAAGGCTCTGATTCATTTTTGAGCTCAAAGCTCATTTTTACTCGTTGAGCTTTAAGTTCTGATCGATGGCTACTCTGGTCACAATAGCCATTATGTTCCATAAAATGAAATGCATCAGTCACATTTGCATGATCCACATTCACTCACATTCACATATCATCGGACCGTAGTCCGACATTAAACATTAGAGTTGAGTATCACTTTTCATTTACATGCAAATGCACATTCAAAACACATTTGTCATCAGACTGGGGTCCGGCATTTAACAATCATAATGTGCACACTTATTTCATCTCATTCACATACAAGTAGCACTTCAATATTTCATCCATACATCACATTCATCAGACCTTCTGTCCAGAAACCATCACAATCAATCACATTCACATAATGATTCAGTAGTCAATGAATACAAAATTCAAATAACAAACAATAAAATGAGACCATCTCGATCTACTCATAATACGCTCTAGTTTAGCGTTCACTTTCAAATTCTGAAAACGCCTGAATGTGGATGTTCTAACTTGGTGTAGCTCCAAACTCTTTAAAATCTCACTCAACCCTAGCTCCCAAGCATCCCACGTTCTTCTTCTTTTAAAGGTGGTAGGGTTGGGTTCTTAAATGACAAAGTGAAGAAGAAGAAGATGATAGCAAAGTGATGGTGGTAAATGG
>JANIJH010000006.1:49858414-49875593 GCA_024520975.1 Erythroxylum areolatum | reverse complement strand
TTTTGACAAGATTAATAAACTTAGATACAATGCACCATCATTAATTAATTGTTTATTTATTTTCTTTTCTTAGTTACAGAAAAAACTAATTGTTTAATTTAACAAATATAATGTACAAAATAAAAATTATTCTATAAATTAACAAATATTAATTTATCGATAAATTAATAAAATATTCATTTATCGATAAATTAATAACCTTGTATAAGATAATTTTTCAGGTCCCAAAAATATTCATTTATAGAGGTTTTACTGTAAATTGAAAATTGAATTTATTATTTTTCCAATTTAATTAATTATAATATATTAGTTTAGGTTTAAAAGATAATAAAATAAATTTAATTTATTCAAATTTAAACTTTTAAAATTTTCGAATTGGTAGTTGATAATTTTTCATATTCTCTACTCGTTGGCAACCCTAATTGCACGACTCCCATCAGCATTCTGAAGCGAGCTTAAAGACATTGGTAATTGTTTCCTATCACACGCCCTTGTATACATTCTTGACCTCAAGATGCGTATAAGTGTTTGATTCTGGTAAGATATGGGTAATCGCACAGTGCCAGTTGCACTGCAATAAGCATTTGATACCATCATCAATCACTGAACCATATGGATGGTGTTTTGAGTTATTATATCTGATAAGATTAACCGCTTCACTGGAATCAGATTTTACAGTAACCTAACGATGGCCATGATCCTAAGTAATTGTTTATCCGGTTTTGGTAGATGAGTTAGGCCACCAAGATTTACGCAACTCCAATACTCTTAAGAAAATCTCACCAACCAGACACCATTAGCATTTTTCAGGAGACCTTATATAACACACGAAAGTTTTCACCCACACCTACTACAGGCAGTTTCCTAGCTATTTCTCTAGTGGAAATTTCTCTATTCGTCTCAAATCTCAATCGGAATGTAACAAAGATTGAAATTCTCCGACCATGCTACTAAGCTGTTGGGCTTTCTGTCTCCATCAACAACCTCCCAAATATCCAGCCAATAGCTATACAGCACTCGACACAAATTTAAGAAACAACATAAAGATTGGCGGTAATATTAGCTATTACAGCTCTACGATATAATAGAGCATTGGTTCCCTCACGATTTTCGTCGTATATTTTTTACTTCTACATGCCGAGAGCTGTCGCTAATATTAGGACTTTTTTTGTAAGTCTAGTTAGATAAAACATTTTGAAGATTGGCTGTCTTTATTCCATTAGTAGTTGGGACCTTTACAAACTAAATTACTCATATCAAGGGTTTCTTAATATCTAATTCTTCTCCTTTTGATCTGCGTTTTTTTTTTCTTTTGTGAACAAATAATCAGTACCGAGAGGGGACATTCTAAGGTTTACATGTTCGAATCATAATAACATGTTTAATTATGACAATAAAATTAAACCTTCTAATACACTCGGATTCAATAAATAACAGCCTTGTCAACCACTAACAATTTTTGTAATACTAATGTAGGCTGAACGACAAAGAAACACGGAATGATTTATGCAAACCAAACTCGAATTAATATGAGAAGCCTATCACAAGAGAAAAATTACGTACAATTCATTTTAAATGAAGCACTCTTCGATATGCTCTTTCTAATTTATTACTTGCGTGTTACCGAAATTACTTGCCGTCGTTGCGAATTTTACAATCTTAGATGAAAACATTTTCCACAAAACACCTTTAAAGCATTTTCAATAGCTTGAATAAAAAACATCCATGGGATCATTTTATAGTCATGACAAGGAAATTAAACGAGAACAATCAGGTCTTTAAAAGTTCAATCCATATTTATAGCTACCAGAACGTGTACCAAAACAATATTATACACGATTTAATCAGTACTATGTAATGGTACAGCCAATCTACTGTGCAGCACGTGATCTAACTTTAGTTCCTGATTCTTCTTCACCGGCAGCAGTGGAGTTCGGTTGGATCCCGAAGACCTATGCAACCAGCAAGCATCAGCACAAAAATAGTAAAGTTCAGAATTTGAACCACAAGTAATGCAATTAAAAATGGAAATAGAGTGTGTGAGAAACAGAACCTACCAGGCTGCAGTTACCATCTTTATTATTCTATTTCATACACATTAAAAGAGATCAAATATCCATAGAAAAGAAGAGAAAGCAATCGAAAAGAACAAAAACAATGTAATCACTTTATTAAAAGGAAAAGATGTAGAGCTCCCTTCAATCCAAACAAGGATCTAACGTTAGGTAATGCAGCTCCTGAGATATGCAAGCCACAAACCTATCCTGTTAGCACCCCTTAAGGATAGGGTTTTGGGATCCATAACCCAGCAGCTAAATCCACCCACCAAGAACCTCTATTGGACTTCAAGGAGCTCCACTCCTTAACCCTATCAAAGCACCAATCATGCACCTCATCTTCTAGCCCCTCTAAGAACCCCAAAACAGTGTTTGAAATGAAAAGATAAAAGAAGACGCAGAGAAAAGGGATTGGCTTCCTTATCTTAATGAAATTTACTCGTCAACGCTGAGGCAGATCCAATTTCAAGCCACCTAACTTCAGTTGTAATCCACACAACCAACAACATATTATACTCACTGACAGAGATGAGGAAGAAGGAGAGCATCTATACTTTAGATATAACACATCATCACAAGAACAAACAATCTTCTCATACCTAGCAAAAGAGGAAAATATGAAGACCAACGTGTTCAAAAGACCCAACGACCGATACTCAACTTATATGACAAGATTAATACTATCAACCCAAATAAGCGCAAAATACCAAGTCTCCCATCACCGAAAAGAAGTCACATAACCCAGATCCAAAGGGCTTGACCTATTATGAAAAAAAAAAAACTCAGGCCACTGAAAGTCTATCTGCACACAGCTCTTGTTACACCTTTTATAGTCACCAGCTACCCCATATATATAGTTCCAAACCCACCTAGAAACCCTAGTTGTAATCAACCCATCTACCCTAACCCTTATTAAAGCTCGGTAACCCACTAGTGAACTTTCGTAAAAAGTGGAAATTATTTTTAAGGTGGCGTAGGGTTTGGATAAATAATGGTGGGTCGGCAGAGAGTTGAAAAGTCTCTTGGGAACCGGCTCGTTGGTTGGATTCCCTGACGCTGCTATGATCACATGACATGACTTTGTTTTTGCTTTTCCTCTCCACTATATATTAAAAGTCCTCAGTCTACCGTTGTTTTCACTTGGAAACAGTACTTTCACATCCACATATTGTGCTGGCGAAACATACAATTACACAAGCATTAAAATATGCCATTAAAACTCGGTTCTTCGCTGTAGAATGAGGAAAGAAATCGGTGGCAAGCCCAATTCTGGTGTATTTCCCTGTCAAGCGAGATAAGTACTGTTGTGGTGTTACTTTATGTATGATTTGCATCTGTTTATTATTTATATTCGTCTAAAAGCAAACGACATTGGTTGAACTCTTTTGCTATATCAGTCGATGGTTTTCCATGGTTATAAAATAAATTGCACAACCCATTATATTTATGGGATAATGAAAGATCCGTATTCTATTGTGTCCTTCTAAACTTATTTTATGCATCAGTTCACTTAAATATTGCAGTAAATGATGCTCAAATTTAATACTACAACCTCCTAAACATAAATTTTTAAGGATCCTTTACAAAATTTTTAAAATAACTTGAATTAAATTTTTAGAAGTCTTATACTTTGATAATTTTTTAAAGCATACAATTCTGTCAAAATTTTCTATTTCGTAAACAAAATATTGTCAAATTTTACTATTTATCTTTTTGCAACTACCATTTCTATTATTTTGATCAATAAAGTTTGCTCTCATACTTTTGTGTATTTTGATTTTTTTCTAAACATTAACTAACCAGAGATAGTAACTTAATATATACTTATGATGTTTATTCATCAAGACTTAACAAATTTTCTTTATACATAATGTAAGTCTTAACTGTCTCTATTTTATATTTTTATAAATTTATTCTAGTTTCTGGCTACTTAATTTTATGTAATAATATTCAACTTTTGATCATCTAACAATATTAATATATTTTGTGATAGAGTTTCTCTTTGAATAGTATTTGTTACCAATTTAACAAATTTTGATAAGACTTCAATTTGAGTGTTGGTACTTTTTAACTCAATTTTAGTTTTAAAATATTAGCATTTATATGTATTTTTTTCACGTAAGAAAAGCTTCTTAACAATTCATAAAATGAAATAAAATTTAAATTTAAATATGCAACTAAGCAATGGAAATAAAACACTTGTATTCAAATTTCAAAGCCAACTTATAATATTGTAGAATACTTAAAGATAATCATCCATGCAACACTCAAGAACATTAATTTGTTTGATGTACTTAGATGACAGATATACACTCAAATTTAAAAGGACCGGAAAAAGGAAGAAGAAGAAGCATGCAATTAAGTTAATTTCTTACTACTTTATTGTTTATACATATAGGCTAAAAGGTGACATTACTAGTAATTTTTAAGACAATGAAAATTTTTAAGACTTGTATGATTTTATTTTCATTTTTTCATTTTGATTTTGATTTTTAAATTTACTATAAAATGTATTTGTTTTAAATTTTTAGTTTATATTTTTAGTTATGAGGTATGCCTTGTGAATAATGAAATTTCATAAGCTAATCGACATTGGACAACATAAATAGCCATAGTACAGAATGACAATATTGCAAATTGACTTACATGAGTGACCAAGAATTGAAGATATTAAGTAAGAAAAGGTTATATAAATAGTTTACTTGTTCTAGTATCATCTTTCTCATCGTAATAAAAAAATAATATCCCCTTGCTTGTATATACACATCATATAATTAGTTGAACCATGTAAATCTTTATATTTTTGTTTCATTTATTATTTTCTTATATTGCTTTTGCTTGCGCAATAATTGATATAAAAGTAATTAGTATCTCAAAATTAGTATCAGAGCTTAGGTTTTTGCTATTAAGAAGTCTCTTTACAAGTTCACTACTAAGAAATTTAAAGGATCCAATGGTTTCAATCTATAAAAGGTGAAGATGAGGTTGACTCTTGTATAGTAGAGATTTGTAACAGCATTGAAAAGAGACGAAAATTTGTAGGAGAATTTAAGGGTGTCAAAGAAGAAAGAGATTATGTCAAAAGCGTTTAATACAATACTGTTGAGTTTGGGTGACAAAGTTTAGAGAGATGTGATTAATGAAATAACAACTACTTTGTTATGGAAATGACTAGAATGTAAGTACAAGAAGAATCATGTATGAAATGTTTATATCAAAAGCAATATTTGTATACTTTAAAGATGACAAAAACTACCCATGTGAAATATTACATTAATAATTTAAATCGAATCATCTTAAATTTATAAGGTATAGAGGTTTAAATTAAGGATGATGATTATTAAGTTATAATCCTTTTGTGTAAATTTATATAAGGAATTTTTTGATGTCGTGTTATATGGTAGATGGACTATTTTTATGAGTAACATAAAGGTTGCTTTGCTATCCAAATAATTGAAGAAAAAGGTCTATGATACATATAAAGGTGAATCAAATGTCGGTTTCATTGTTAGCAACGGAAAGAACAAGGAAAGAATACTAAAAATAAGAGTAAGTTGATAGATGCATATTTAATATAATTATACACCCATATTTGATGTAATTTACTTGTTATTTTATAATTTTGTTGTATATTTAGTACTTAATTCTCTCCAAGTACATTTATAGGTCATAATTGTCTTTATAGACCAAAATAAGACAAATTCAAATTAAATTATGACATAAAACGAAGATTTGAAGCAAATTAGAGATACACAGCAGTGTATGTGACCATTTATATGGCCATATATGGTTGTATAAGTCTATGTCAATGTGTAAAATCACAACTAGGGGTTTTTGGAGCTACACGATCATCTACACGGACGTGTATGTCTCAATAACCCTAGTTTTTATTATAAAAGGATGTGAACAAAGACAAAATGAAGGGAGCTGACTTTCGCGGCAGCATTAGACATGAAACATCTAGAGAGGCAACGATTTTGATTAAGGGACAAGAAAAATACGAAGAATACATTGAGATATCTAGTAGATAATAACATCAAATATCAACTTATAAGAAGATTCAATAAAAGAAAAAGAGATATTTAGAATTATAATTCCTTTGTTTTCTATTCGTTTTTCTTCATGGTTATCTTTAATTTTATTTGCTATTATGAGTAACTAAAAGTGTTTAATTTCTAGGTGTGATGAATCCCAGTTTGAGATAACATTATTTTTAATCTTTTATTTAATGCAATTATATTGATTTATTACTACGATTCAATTATGTGTTTTATGGTTGCTTTATTATATCTGGAATATTAGTATATGAATTGATTGTATATAATTGAAATTGAGAAATTCTTTTGTATGAATATACCTATCATAATTAAAAGAAGTTGATTGCAAACTTAGAGATAGGTTAACATAAATCCTATGGATTATGGTCAAATCTAATAGAAAAATTCACAAATCAATAAAGTAATCCTAAAGATTTTTACTGGAAAGATTTTTGTTAATTAGCTGATAGATTTGTTGTTAGTAATCTCGAAAGAGTTATTAACATAAGATGGAAACTTTCCCATTCCAATAATCAATAATATGATTGTACGATAAAAGGTTACTAATATTTAAAGATTCTTAGAGGGATTCATCACCTAAACACTACCCTTTGATATATATTTTTCTTCATATTTTACTCATCCTGAAATCATAGTTGGATAATCTTATATTTGTTTATTTTGTTTATCTTTGTTTTTAATTAAAATCTAAAATATAATTCTTAGGCTAGATAATAGAAAAAAAAGTAATTACTAATATCTATAGTCTTCGTGAAATCAACGTATACTTGTTTGTGCTAGTTACAACTACATCATACACTTACAAATAATTTAATATTGATATAAAAAATACCAATCAAGTTTTTTGTGTTGTCACTAGGACAACCTCAATTTTATTACTTTAACATTTTTATTTTATTTTGTTTTATTTTAATTAATTTTTGTATTATTTTTATTTTACTTTATTTTATTTTTATTGTATTTGTGACTTATTAATTTAATTATCTTTTAAACTTCTCTAAATTGACGATGTGCTTGTGGATTAGTTTTAGGGATTAAGGTTTCATGGCATAGTCACAACTCATAATGGAAGAATGGAGCAATCAGTATTCTCACAAGAGTTATGATATGTCTTCACAATATGTAATGTCACCATATTGGAAAGAGTTGTTTCCTTACATGTTTTTGGAAGCTCAGTCGATTTCCAGGCCATATGCAACATTTGTGGAAGTAATTATTACAATCATAAATGTCAGGCGCTAAACTATATTTGGGAGTAAACAAGCATGTATAACTATCCTTTAAGTGCATTATATTAGAATACATATAATTTATAATGGAGCAAACCTTACGCATATGGATGGAATGATTATGCTCTAACTGAATATGTACAACAAGAGCAACAATATGAAAGTATTACAAATAAACTAATGGGATACCTTACCAAGTGTGTAGCTAGCCAGTGTGCATTCGGGGAGAGATTTTCTTCACTTGAATATGATACATTTCAAGAAGGCGGCACGTAACTATTGCTTTGGAAGATAAGATGACCAAATTTGTCCAAGAATCAAACACGAGGCATCAAAGAACAGAGGCTCTTATATATAATATAGTGAATTGGATTAATCAGCTTGCAAAGATATTAATTGATGAATTACAGGGGAGTTTGCTTAGTACCACTGAAGCAGATTCTAAAGATCTTGGAATGACAATCATCCCTAAGAGTGGAAAAGAGCTTCTAGAATAAGAAGAAGAAGGAAAAAGTATTACAAGTAAAATAATGGAACTCTTTGCCAAGAGTAAAGTTAGCCAACATGAATTTAAAGAAATATTTTCTTTACCTAAATATCTTGAAAATAACACAGAATATTATTTGGGCTCTTAACATAGTAAAGTGAAGAAGAGGAAAAGGTTAGCTTCATGAATAGAGTGGTATTCCAAAAAAGGATGACGAAGGTAGTAGAGGACGAAGAAGAAGAGGAAGACTTTATCCGATAAGAAGAAGTAGAGGAGTGGAAAGAGATAATTGAAGGAAAACAAGAGCCATAAACCTTTGCCTAAGAAGAAGAAGAAGAGTGGACAAGGTGGTTGAGGAAGAACGAGTGGAAGACCTAAATAAGGAAACCATCGATGAGCCATTGGTAGCCGCCTTAAGTACGACAGGTTCCCACTTCCTCAAAGACAAACCATTTGTGTCAACCGAAGATTTAGAAAGTTTTATTATCCCTTATTTTATTAATAGTTTGTCATTAAAAAGGATATTAATATAGTTAGTTAGATTTATTAATTTTAGGCATTATGCTCTTATTATTATCTTGCAACATGCGACTTACTTACAGGTTATGAAACTATTATGTGAAGAAACGAGTGGAAGCAAGTCACGTATCATAGACCCAGGATGATGATAAACGTATAGGGTACGTCAAGCTAACGACATTAAACAATCATTGTATGAGAGGCAACTTCATATTATGATAAGTTTTATTTTAAATTTTATGTTATTTCTATTTTCATATTGTGTATTTATTTTATTTTATTTTATTATTTTATCCCTTTTCTTTATATTTTGCAAGGATATTAGTTTAACATTGGTTAGATAGTCCCAAAATCAAAATTAGAAAGTTGTATTACTCTGTGAAGTACCAACTTAACTTTCTCACTTATTATATGTACTTATATTGTATACATTGAGGATAAAGTACGATTTTAAATGTGGGGAAGGGGTTAATAATTTTCTTAAACTCGTTATAATCTTTGTTACTAAATTTTGTTAACTAATATTTTGAATTAGTTAAAGTCTGTTCATAAAAACTTTATTTCATTATGGAATATTGATTTGAATTAGTAAGCAAAAGGATGATAGTTAGAATAAATTTGCTTTTATAAGTCATACTGTTAAGAATCATTGAAATAGTCAAGTTGAATGAAAATTGCATATTATTTGCATACATAAGATCATAAATTTTCAGTTCTTTATTTCATTTCATGTGTCTTATCATGCATAGTGAAACAATTCTAAATTTTGATTTTATTATATATATTAAGATCATATTTTTAAAAATTAGAAACATTGAAGTGATAAAGGCACTAAAATCTTACACTTGTTTTAGCCTTTTTTTTTTAATAATTACCTTACCCTATTTTATCCTTTAGGAATAACTAAGTTTGAGCCTTAGCTTTTTTTCATTGATCATAACCTAATTATTAACCTTTATCCTATTTTCTTTAGTCATTTTATTGTTTTAAACCCTGAAGGTTATTCACATTACTTGAATGTTTTATCCTTAAAATTTTGAAAGGTACAATATTTCTTTAATTATGGTACATGATTGAATGCTATATATATATATAGATATTAAAAAAGTGATAAATTTAAAGGAAATTTAAAAAGGAAATAATTCAAGAAACTTGTTAACAATATACTAATCCTTCCATTATAAATATGTTGGTACTATACTTTTTTTTTTCCTTCTTTCTATGCTCGTGTGTGTGTATAGTACCAACATATTTATAATGAAAGGATCTGTATATTGTTAACAAGTTTCTTGAGATGTTTCCTTTTTAAATTTCCTTCAAATTCATCACTTTTTCAATTATCTCAATTAGACCTTACTTAAGCCCCGTTACAATCTTATAAAAACTTTTTGGTTTTTGTTTTTAGTTTACATACAAGGGATGGAGATGTCATAATATTGCAAACCTATAGTAAAAAATCTACTATATATTGATTCAAGAGTTTGAAACTTTTAACCGTAAACACTTGAGTGCATTGAGTGAAACCTTGTGAGGGTGTAAAGATTCATGCTTTTGATTTCAACGAGATTTTTTATGTGATTATTATTAATATTGACATATGAAGTTAATTTTAGGATAATTTAATTCTAATTGCATGTTAATTGGATCAATATGAATTGATGATTTAAAGTATGGACGGACAAGTTGAAGTTAAGGAAGGATGGATGTGTGTAAACTTGATAATTTAGATTATAATTTTCTTAAGGACAAGCAAAAGCTTAAATGTGAGGATGTGTGACAGATGCATATTTGACTATAATTATACATCCATATTTGATATATTTTGCTTCATATTTTATGGTTTTGCTGTATATTTGGTACTTAATTCTCTCTAAGCACATTTATAGGTCATAATTGTCTTTATGGATCAAAAGGAGACAAATTCGAATAAAATTGTGACATAAAACAAAGATTTGAAGCAAATTAGAGATACATGGTCGTGTAAGTCTTTGTGAACATGTAAAGTCTCAATTTTAGGAGTTTTTGGAGCTACATAGTCACTTACACCACTATTTAAGTGACTGTGTATGTCCTAGTAATCCTATTTTTCATGATCAAAGGATGTGAACAGAGGCAAAATGAAGGGAGTCGACTTTTGCAGCAACATTAAGATGTCAAACACATAGAGAAACAACAATTTTTATTAAGGGACAACGAAAATATGAAGAATAAATCAAAATATCCGGTAGATATTAACATCAAACATCAAACATCAAACTTGTAAGAAGATTCAATAGAAGAAAAAAGAGAGAGATAGAATTATGATTCGTTTGTTTTCTGTTCATTTTATCTTTGATATCGTTTTTCCTTATGTTTATCTTTGATTTCGTTTTCTATTACAAGTAAATAAACGTATTTAGTATTTAGGTGTGATGAACCCCAGTTTAGGATAACAACATGTTTTAATCTTTTATTTAATACAATTATATTGATTGATTATTGCGATTCAATTATGTGTTTTATGCTTATTTTAATATATATGGAAAATTAGTGCATGAATTAATTTTATATGACTGAGAATGATAAATTCTTTTTTATAAATAGATCAACCAATAATCAATAATATTATTACATAATAAAAGGTTAATAATATCTAAAGATTTTTAAGAGGATTCATCATCTAGACACTGCTTTTTGATATAGATTTTTCTTCATGTTTTACTCATCTTGAAATCATAGGTGGCTAATCTTAAATTATATTATTTTGTTTGTCTTTATTTTTAATTAAAATACAAAATCTAATTCTTAGGCTTAATAATAGAAAAAGGTAATTACTAGTATTTATAGTCTTTATAGAATTGACCCGTACTTGCCTTTGCTAGCTACAGTTATGTCGTGCACTTGTGAATAATTTAATACTGATATAAAGAAAAAAAATAAAAATTTTGACACTATTGTGTAATATTAGCAAAATCTCAATTTTATTACTCTAGCTATTTTTATTTTATTTTAATTAGGCTTGTGTATTTATTTTATTTTTCTTGTATTTTATTATTTTTGTGGTTTATTCATTCAATTAAGGTTTAACTTCATACTCACAACTCATAATTTAAAATAAAATTATTTTAATAAAAAATATTAATTAATAAATATTAAGTTTTTAAATAGTTTTTTTAATAAAAATATATTTAGCAATATTAATAAATTTATATAAGATATTAGAACAAAATTATTAATTTAAAAAACTTTTAAGTTTTATCTAATAATATTTAATTATTATTAATAAAAAAATTAAATTACCCCTTAGTGTTTGCTAAATGAAAATTTCGTCCATCTCTTCTCCTGGATGACGTATTATCGAGGATATGAAAAAGTATACATATTCTGGGTATATATATATTAAATTACCCCTTAGTGTTTGTTAAATGAAAGCTTCGTCAATTTTCTCTCCTGGATGGTGTATTATATTTTATAAACTCACATTAAATATAAATTGTATTTAATATTTAATAATATAACATTAATAATCTAACACAGATTTGAGTTTGTTAAGAGAAAATTTTGTTCATGTACTCTCCTGGACGCTGGATGATAGGGGAAATGAACAAGTATTTGTCTATTTTAAAAGTAGGGTTATATATTTTATTATATTTCTTTATTTTTCGACTGTTATCGTTTCAAGAAAAATAACATTTCAAAAGAATACACAGAGATGTTAGGTAAAATAGTGGATTACATTTGCTGTTAGTTAATTTTATATAGTAAATGATTTGACCAATAGATAATACTAATTGTTTATTAAAAATATTTAGTTAAATTAGCTATTTAGTATTAATTGTTGACGTGTAAATGAATTATGAGGATATGATTTTAAAAAAATTATAAAAGCATGAATATTATATTTCTTAATATTTTGTTGGATATTTTTATAAGAATTTAAATTTAGAAATTTAATTTTATAAAAATTAAGTTTATAACTTTAATAAAAATATAATAATAATAATAATAATAAGAATAACAAAAACAGTAATAATAATAATAACCATCAAATGTTAAATTCTTTATTAATATGAATGATGTAGCAAGCTACATTATATTAGTATTTTTTCATATAATATATATATAATTTATTATTTAATAAATTAAAATATCTATAATTATAATATAACATAAATATGATATATAGCTGTTATATGCTAAAAATATTAATTTGATGTGATTTTTTATGTTAAAATACTTAATATTATGATATTTTTAAATGTAAACTAATATTATAAAATTAAATATAAATTAAAAAGTTTAATTAACCATTTTATTATATTCTTCCAAACTTTACAATATAATTATACGATCAAACAAAGCCAACTTTGAAAACACAGAGTAAAAGTAGAGAGTAAAGTGGAGGACAATATTATTATTAGACAAACAACTAATTCTAAAATTTCATCTTATAGAACTTTTAGAAATCAATTTATTGAAGTTAAATAAGTTAATCGATAAGTTATTCATTAAATACATCAATAATTTTTTAAAATAATCAAAAAGTTAACTTTTAGCTTCTAATTTAAAATACCGTTGGTAAAATATTTGTTACAATATAACACAAATACGATATATAGTAGTTATATATTAAAATATTTGTTACAATATAACACAGATACGATATATAGTAGTTATATATTAAAAATATTAATTTGATGTGATTTTTATGTTCAAAAATTTAATATTATAGTATTTTTAAATATAATTTAATATTATAAGATTAAATAATGATTAAAAAATTTAATTAACTTTTTTATTATATTCTTTTAAACATCACAATATAATTATATAATAAAAAAGTTAATTTTAAAAATATAGAATAAAAGAAGAGAATAAAATGAATGAAAATAATGTGATTAGCTAAACAGCTAATTACAAAAGCTAATAAAAAAATCTCTTATTTATTCATACGCTAAATTCTCAGACTTACAAGTCTTATCTACTGCAAGCACGAGAAAAATCGCCAGGATAATGAGTTAGTTTTCGACACGTGTCGGTTAAAAAAAGCAAAAGTCAAGGGCGTGGAGGGAACGGTGGGTGCCTGTCAAAGAAGAAGATTTTTTAAAAATAATAATGAAATGAAACAAAATTTTGATTAGACAAAAGCGACGTTGATGTGACCAGTCCTTCCTTGGCCCCACTACACCCTTCTGCATACGGTAAGGGTTCTCAGTTCTCACCGTCACATGAAAACTTTTTTTCTAATTATTTTATTTTATTAAAATTTATTTAATAAAATATAATAAAAACATCACAGATCTGATCCAATTTCTAATAATCTTTCGTTTTTCGACTCTGTTACTGTTCTACGGACGACACGACATATATACCTTTTTTTTACTTATGAGGTATTTTAAGAAAGTAGGAGGCAGGAAGCAAAAATTTGACTCCAAATTTTAAATAGTTGTATACATAAACATAATTTGAATTTGTGATCTTACTTAAATTAAAAGAAGCTTTTATCAACTCACCTGTATTTTAAAATTATAACAGGACATACTCTAAACTTGATTTGCCTAATTTGGATTGCAAATCTAGTAATACATTTGTAATTTTATTAATGATTTATGTGTGTCATATATATATATTGTATACTTCTTTTTACATTTTTATATTGGTATATATTATCGATTTTTCAAAATAATTATTGGAAAACTCTTTAGGTTGATTTATACTTGTGTGTAGTTATAAATAAAATTATAAATATACATTAATTTATTCAAATTGGTTATTAAATAATTTATAATAACAGAAATTCAATTTAATTCCTATTTAAAAATTCTATTTTATTTATACATTCAACCAATTATCTTTTAAATATTTCAACTAAATTAAACTCTCTCAAACGAAATTTCAATTTCAAATTGTAGCTCGACAAACATATATGCTCTACTATTGAATTTGAACCGCTTAAGGTTCACGAGGAACTGAATTGGGTTGCTCTAACTTATTTTTAAAATCTTTATTTTATTTTAAGAGATGGGTTTATCTAGGAACAAAATAGAGGAGCGGGGCCTCAAGATCTATAGAAAAATCTTATACTGTACGATTATCATAATCTTTAATTAGTCTTGTCGGATTTTTTGTGGCCTGGGATTGGATTCATTTGGCGACGTTATCTATACAAGTAATTATTACGTTGGACAAAGAGCACCGGACGGCACGTGATTTGTGAAGAGTTGTCCTCGAGATCTGCAAATAAAAAATTTAAACGATCTCGACAGATAATTTTCACTTTCACCCGCTCATTGTTTTTCTCTTTCTTATTTATGGAAAGGCTGAAATATAAGGGGGCATTTGATTTGAAGGTTTGGAAATGAAGGTGGTTGGGTCGGTCGTACTTGACCCAGATTCAATCATAACGACTCATGGGTCGATCGGTCTATCTTTCAAAGATTGGTTCTACGCCTATCGGCTATACCAGGCCCAAGCCTAGTCCACGCATCCATGGCCCAATCGTAGGTAGAAGTTTCCCATGCATACGTAAAGACTCCAACCTAGCATTTGCTCCTTATATAAGGTATAACTTAGCCATAATAGAAGTACGTGATCATAACCCTAGTTTTCTTTACTCACAGCGATCCTACCCTCACCGGTAGACTAACTTGAGCGTCGGAGGGGCTTATCGGGAAGCAACCCCCGACGTGCATTCCTTGTTTTGCAGGAACCTTTAAACCGGAGTTTTCGTGAGAAGCAGCCAACTCCATGGATCCAAACGGCAACATGCAGTTCCGCCAGAACCAGGCTGAACCAATTGGTGCCCACCGTGGGGCCCGACATAAGGGCACCACGTTCAGAAACACGCAGATCAGTCAGGCGGCAGCAGCTAACCCTGATGTAGCCGCTGTCACGGCGTTGGCGTTACAACGGATGGGTTTGCAGTTACCGGCCACCCTGCCGCCGATACACCATGCTTCCCGCACGCAGTCTTCGGATCCGGATGATCAACCGCAACCTCCAAACCTAGAAGAAGAAGAACAGAGCGTAGCCTTGGAAGATAATGCTGGAACTAACATGAGCCCGAATCTCCAGCACCTCTCAGATGCAGATCCTCCTGCGCCGATGCATATCTCCCTCATCCGAAAACAGATCGAGGAAGCGGTTGATCTTTTGATTCGTCAGATTTTACAGTCTCAGCCGGCACAACAACAGTCGTCTGTATGCAGATTAGTATGACAACCGATCGCCACTCTGTTGCAGCCCTAGAAAAATCGTGGACGATCGGATCAATGCAGTCATGAATTTCCGCCCGGATCGTCCAACAGCTCAATATAGCTCTCCCTTTATTCCGGCAATCTTGGATAGCCTCCCGGCGGTCGGCACCAAAATACTGACGCCTGAAAAATATACTGGAAAGACCAATCCCTTGGACTATCTACAACACTTCCAGTCGATGATGAACCTACACTGCATTCCGGACGCCATTCAGTGCAAGGCTTTCTGTACGGCCTTTCAAGAGGGAGTCCGACGATGGTTCAATAGTCTAACTCCGAGCTGTATCACCTGCTTTGAGGATTTTAGGCTGCTTTTCCTCAATCAATTCGCCACAAGCAAGCGAACACAGAAAACCGCACTAGAAGTGATGCAATTGACCCAAGGAATGAGCGAAAGTTTGCGGGAGTTCATCACTTGGTTCAATAATGAAGCGGTCGAAGTCCCCGACCTCACTTGCTCGTCCATGTTGGCAGCACTTATGAGCAACACGAGGGATGAGGAGTTCAAGAAGTCATTGGCCCTCGATCAGCCCCGATCTATTCAAGAGATCAGAAATCGGGCAGACAAGTACATCCAGCTCGAAGAAGTATTGAAAAACACAAAATGCAGAGCAGACGATCGAGGGCCGAGCGGCAGAGCGAATGAGTCCCACAAGAGACAGAAGGATCAGTCGACCTGGAGAAAGCCGATCGATCGACAGCGACATCGACGAGAGTTCACCCCGCTCAACAGACAATATGCGGAAGTACTGGCGGCTATGAGAGCGGATGGGAAACCTCTCCGAGAACCCAATAAAATGAAGACTTCCTCCAAGGATAGGGACCCGGATTTATATTGCCGTTTTCACAAAGACATCGGTCATGACACGGAAGATTGCTGGTAATTGAAAAAAGAAATCGAATTCCTTATCCGAAGGGGAAGGCTGGGCTGATTTGTGAAGCACGAACAAAACGCCGATCGAGATAACGAGCATAAGACCGGTCGGCCCGACAACAGGTGACAGTCTTGGAGGCGAAACGATAGGAATGATGGAGGGAGGCAGAATGCGAATACTGACGATCAACGTGAAGTGAGGGGACGATCCAGGGCAAGAGATGACAGGAGTGCTGGACAACAAGACGACCGACCGGTTAGGGTCATCAACATGATTTTTGGTATAAATGCAGCAGGAGGATCCACTGCTAAAGGAAGAAAGAGGTATGTCAGGCAGGTCGGCGAAGACTTGTCGGCCAAAAGAAAAAGGCAGAACGATGGGATGATATTGTTTGACGAATCTGACATTGACGGTGTTAGTTGTCCCCATGATGACGCGCTCGTAGTAAATCTGAACATGGACGACAACGAGGTGAAGCGGGTAATGGTTGATACGGGTAGTTCGGTTGACCTGTTGTATTATGATGCCTTCAAACATATGGAGGTATCAAAGGACCGACTACTGCCTATAGAAGGACCTATCAAAGGGGTAACTGGAGCATCAGCCTACCCGTTTGCCCGGATCTATTTGAAAGTAAAGTTTGGACAAAAGCCGTGTCAAATAGAGAAGGACGTTGAGTTCCTGGTTGTAAAGT
This sequence comes from Erythroxylum areolatum, assembly GCA_024520975.1. NCBI lineage: Eukaryota > Viridiplantae > Streptophyta > Magnoliopsida > Malpighiales > Erythroxylaceae > Erythroxylum > Erythroxylum areolatum. The sequence continues at coordinate 49,858,439 of JANIJH010000006.1, read as the reverse complement.
TCCAAGGGGCGTACAATGCGATAAT
>JANIJH010000006.1:49627661-49637964 GCA_024520975.1 Erythroxylum areolatum | reverse complement strand
GAATACACAATTCAACCCCCCCTTCTCGTGCATTCTAATATCGTTTTCTAAGTGTTGTATTAATGTGTGATTCACTTTAGGAAGTAAAAAAAATGACAAGTATTTACTCATATTGTTAATGTAGTAAGCATGTTTATGAGTAATCTTAGGAAAACTCACTAGGAAGCTATTAAGTGGATTACGTGATACATGAAAGACACGAGTAATGTTTGCTTAGTTTATCATTTTCATGATTCAACTAATATTATTGTTGGCTATATTGGTTCTAATTATGGTGATGATCTTTTAAGAAGGAGGTCTTTGATATGTTATATCTTTACCTTACTTGGATATACGGTTAATTGGAAAGCAACACTTTAGTCTAAAATCATGATGGAAAGTTAGGTTAGGCCTGAACCAACCCAGATTAGCCCAAATCGAAGTCAATAAGTTTGAATTAAGTTGAATAGATTTTAAACGGGCTCAGTTTTATACTTCAAGGCCCAAACCATTTTAAAAGCCCAATTATATAAATATAAGAAGTGGCTAACCTTTCGTCCTTATGTCTTCCCTTTGTCATATCCATAGGACAACTACTCAAACCTAGGCTCTTTTGTTTTTCTTTGGCTTTTATGATTCTCTTTTCTTCCTTATTCTCATCGATTTCTCTTCAGCTCTTATTCTTTTGTTTTTTTCCCCTTATTCCCATTGACTTCCCAATCTTTTACTTGGTGGTATGAAACTACAACATCTATTCTTTAGTTTTTGACTATTGTTTGCGATATTTTCTTTCCTAACATCCATTTTTGCCTTTTGTGATCTATTTACTATTTGGTGAGTTTTTTTGATTTATTGTATCTTTACAATTTGTCTGCAATTTATTATTATTGTACATTTATTCTTGTATTCTATGGAGTTGTATTTTATAGAGTTATTTTTATGGTTGGTTATGGTTTTTGGTTAAGAACAAATGAATGCAACTCTCCACCCTCAATTGGTGGAACAAAGTAAGAGAAGAGAGACCACTTAGTGAACGATGGTGAATTGATAGATGTTTAGGCTAATGGTTACACGCTTTGTGTTCGGACTTTGATGCTTGAAACCCTATTTGGTTTGGGCTCAATTTGAGCATCCTAACTTTAATTAAACTTTAGATTTGGCTAGGCTTAGGTAGGGAATAAAAACCACTCTAGTTTGTTGTCATTCCTTTTCTTTAATTGCTTTATGCACGATAGAACTATAATGTATGTCATTAGGAAAAGGGGATAAAGAAGGTACATGGTTGTACAGTCTTACTAATATTTTAGGTATAGATGTGTAAAACTCTATTATTTACTATGATAGTCAAAGTTTATTGGCTTTGACTAAAAATCCTATTTATCATGAGAGATCAATCATATTGATGTCCATTTGAAATTTTGTATGAGACGCTATTGAGGAAAAATGTATTTTTCATACAAAAATTACCATAATTGAAAACTAAGCTAATCTAAGTCATTTTTAAAAATTGAATAAAGTTATTATTAACTATATCAAATCTATTTCAACATTACAACGAGTTCATAAAATAGTACATATTATAAAAGCAGATGAAAAGATTACATTAAGAGTTATAAATTCAATCTAGTTCTCATTATTATAGATAAAGCTTACTGATCAAATTTAGCTATCATAATGGCTCTAATCCAGTTAATGATATCTTCAGCTAATTGATTCTTGTTTACTTCCTCTCCCTCATAAATCCTCTTGTTTCTTTCTTTCTATAGGGAGTAAATTGTTGTTGTAAAGGATGTTTTATACATTGCTCCATCTTGGACCTCTTAGTCTGTGCATGTGATCCAATTAAGAGTAGGTAGTTAATCATAAGAAGAATAGTAATTTGTTAACAAATGTAAACTTCTACTCCAAATAATTTTAATTGTCTGCATTGAAAGAATAAGTGTTCCTTATCTTCTTCAGCTTCGTTGCACAACATATAGATAGGGTCATATAAGCCAAACCATCTATTTTTAGTACAAATATTATTTTTGATAACCAACTAGGTAAATACAAATAGTCGTTTGATTTAATGAGTGCTTTCATAAAAGGTTGAATCAAGGTACGTTCTCTCCCTCAGTCTGCAATGCCTTATAGCATGATTTATTGTTAAATACTCTAGTAGGATAAGGTTTCCAAGTAATTGTGTCCTACCTATACAAATGGGTGATCTGAGGGAGATATTCCACCATTAAGTTGAATCCTCTAAAGTTTCCTACCCATAGTTATTGGTTCATCAGTGAGGATGCTTTGGTGTTGAGAGGGAGTTTGTTTGTAAGGTGGGATAACTCACTCCTTTGGATAAGAGGACTATACTCGATCTAGTTATCAAGGCATACCTAAATATCTTCTCCATTTCCCATCTCATGCTTGATCTAAGGTTACACAACATTTCTCAATTTCAACATTTGCATAAAGAACCAAGAGAATTCCTTGGAGATTGACAATTGCCAGAAGCATTCATTCCTTAGATATGTTTCATGTCTCCATTTTAACCAAATGGCATTTTTATCTTCATATAGCCTTCAAATCCTTTTACATAAGAGTATTTTTAGCATTAGAGTAATATAAATTATCCCCAATCCTCCCTACTTGTTAGGAATTGTCACTTCACCCCATTTAACTTTAGCTTTCTATATCAGGTTTTCCAAACCATAAGAAAGCTTTCGTAATGCCATCAAGCTACTTAATTTCCTGGTTAGAATGATGTGAGAAATCTAATGATCATAAAGGTTTCCCGAGTATTGAAATAATGAAAATGACCCTTGTAGCTAATGATAGGAATCTATTTTTACCAAGTATTAATTTTGGATTGGAACCTTTCAATGAGTAAGATATAATCAACATACTTAGGTTTTGCATATGAAAATGGCTCTCTAAGATATTTGAGAGGAAGATCTTGAATCTGTAGCTCATTTATCCTGGATAGTTTGTCAACATTCCTTACATCTTTAGAACAAAACAAAATGCTCTTATTTACATTTTGTTAGAGAAGTGCTCTAAAGGCAATCACCTTTAACATTTATTGTACAAATCTTTATGAATAATAAAAGGCAATTTTGTTAATTTGATGTTCATGTTCTTTACGAATTGATAATGATATTAAATCGAATTGATGAATTCCTTGATACATTATATAGCATGAAGGAAATTATGATAAGATAATGATAATAAGATTCCTATTATATGCAATTATGTTAGTATCTAAATTATCCATAGTTATAGGATTAATGAGACGGGACAATATTAATCTTGACAGACTAGCACATATTATATTCCTTGATTGTATCAAGCAGTGGATCTCATAAGTTGTAAGCATGAGTTATTTAGAGTTAATCTATGGATGCTGAGTAGTAAGTACATTGGATGACTTGCCATGAGACAATCATATGGATAATCTATTATAATGTCAATGATAGTCTCATAATAGAAATGGTGCAAATATCCTTAGACTTGAAGTGCTTAAGGATATCTTGGATAATGACCTTGTACTTTGACTCCATTCCTCGTTATCTCTCAGAGGTTGCTCATAGGGTGGTGATTAGGTATAACTTGAGGTATTCGAAGGTAATTGAGTAGCCAATAAAGGATTCACCACTCTTGATAGAAGGAGATGATACCCACAACTTCTTATCGGGGTCATTACTTAGGAATCTCTGGTCAGAGTGAAAATTTCATAAAGATAGTCTTCAGTGACATATCCAATTGAGTAATGAGCCTTGGGGATAAGAACTAAAATCACTTGGGCTAGATATGACATAGTCAGTCTAGTAGGAGTTGACACTTTAACCATGCTCTGAACCAAGTAGGGTATAGATAGTGAAAGAACGAATTGTAGTGAGACATTATCTATTGAAGGGTTTATAGTCAAACCATTGACTTTTTGGCCAATTGAGAGTCATGATGTGTTGCTAGATACTGCTTATGACTGGCTTGAATTAAGTGTTAATTCAAATGGCCAACATAATCGAGAACTTAATGGGTCATACGCATTGGAGATGCAAAGAATAAGTAAAATGGATTTGGATGGTCATCCAAGATATGAGAGAATGTTTCGTGATTGTATTGCAATATGATCACGGTAAGAAATGTTGCAAAGGAATGAAAGAAAGCAAGTGTTGCATGGCTGCCAACCTGGAAAGTTTCCAGATCGAGGAAAAGTTTCAAGCCAAATTAAGTGACATTCATGGCCACTTAATTCCTATTATTCCTCCATTCATGATGGGGGTTAAAGGAGACCAAAATTTGGTAAAAACTCAGTCATTTTCGTGTGTATTATTGTAGAAAATTAGTGAGAGATGTGAAGAGTTCATCTTACATACACTTATTCTCTAAACTATTCTCTCAAGAACATACATTAAAGCTAGCACTTTGTGTGTGTTCTAACCATTTTTTCTAAGAGGTTTCAGGCTTTTCTCTTCGTGTGGATATCATTAGAGATGTCCTCCTTTGGTCTTTGTAGTTTACGACAACCCGAAGAGGTGAAGACAATGAAGAATGAAGGAGTTTGTAAGGTACACATCTTAAGTTCATTTTGTTTTTTTCACTACATCTAATGACAAATGTTTGATTATGTATTTTTTGGGTTTCGTTTTATTTTCTGCTTTGTAGTTTGATATGTGATGCATAATTGAAACCCAACAGTGGTATTAGAGCCATATTGTGCGTATTAGATGTAGGTTCTATTACATGTGCAATAGGATTACATGGCTGTGACAACTGTGGGTCTGTTATTAAAAACTTCAAAATTAAATTATGAATTTTTTTCATTATTTTCTTTAACTGATCTGCTTATGACATGTTTGTAGATGATTTTAGTGATTGAAATATTTATTTTCAAATTTCTAACAATATGCTGGAAAACTGTTTTCTCCTAAACATATGTTGTTAGTTAGCTAAACTGATGAGGTTTAACATGTTTTTCATGGATTTTGATTCTAGAAATTTTATGTAAACATATCTAGAATGTGTTTATGCCTCTAGAATTTTTCCATAATTTTTTAAAATTGTTTTAATAAATTTTCAAACGGTAATTAAATCTGGTTGGTTTTGAAGAAATCGGTGGATTTGTTTTGTTTGATAATTTTTTATGTTTATGTTTTAGTTCTAGAACCTTAAAAAATATTTTTATGTGATAAAAATATTTTATTTTGATGAATGAAGCATGAAAAAATGAATTTTCTCGAATTAAGATTTCCAAAAAAAATTTAGATGTCAAAATTTTCATTTTTAGCATCTCAATGATGTTTCGGTTAACTTGATAATTTTTGGGCAATTCCAAAATTATTTCGATGAACTTGAAATGACTTGGAGATGCATCGAATGATGATTTGATGTTCTAAAAACTTTGGGAAATTTTGGAAATCAATTTTGACTTAATTTAAGTAGAGCATTATTTTATAGTAAGATTAGAAATTGGTATATGAAACAAAATTAAAATGTTTAATTTTGACATCAAATAATCAATTTTAAGGTGAATTAATTTATGGAGTTAAGAGATTAATTTAATTTGATTAATATTTATTCTAAACTGAAATGGAATACAAGATTAAATTTAGCCAAGATAACACTTAGGAAGAAATTTGATTCAAGAGTTGAATCAACTTCCAAAATGTAAGATTCATAACTTGTCACAGTGAATTTTGATGCGTTTAATTTTTTGCATTAGAGGATTCATGTTAGGAGTATGAGTGGGCTTGCATGATTGATGGTTATGGACATAAGCCTAATATGATTGGGGTGTCTATATCTTGCCATATATATATAAACACAAGACCATCCTAGTTAGATGAGACCTAAGTAGAATCTCCTAACTTAGAATATTAAAACTAATGCCTTTCATTAATATGGTGAGAACCAGAGTTCTTTTAGAGTTAGGATTGTTGGGCAAACCCAAGCCTACTCTACACGAATATGGTCGAACTATAGAAATAAAGTTTTTGGATTCATGGGTCAGTTTTAACTAGAAGCGTTGATTTTTTAGGCAAACCCAAGGTTAATGAGGACAGAGGTGAAGTTGGGCAATGTATATAAGATGTACATGCATTAAGAGCTGATAGCCAAATGTGTGTGCACACATCAACAGTTGATAGCACTAGATTCTAAGCTATATAGATATATATATATTACATATACATACAAGACCATCCTAGTTAGATGAGACCTAAGTAGAATCCCTTAACTTAGAATATTAAAACTAATGCGTTCCATTAATATGGTGAGAACCATAGTTCTTTTAGAGTAGGATTGTTGGGCAAACCTAAGCCTACTCTACACGAATATGTTCGAATTATAGAAATAGGGTTTTCGAATTAATGGGTCAGTTTTAACTAGAAGCATTGATTTGTTAGGCAAACCCAAGGTTAATGAGGACAGAGGTGAAGTTGGGTAGTGTACATGAGATGTACATGCATCAAGAGTTGACAGCCCAATGTGTGTGCACAATAGTTGATAGCACTACATTCGGTAGGTGCATTATAAATACATTTGGTATGATCGATACCTACTGATTGATCTAGGGTGACTTGTTGGGCAAACTCAAGGTCATTCCTAGAGATATTGGATATCGACCATTAAAAGAACTTCTATACAAGTTCTATCAGATTCATATTGAGGGTTATAGATTCGTGAGAAAATAGTGCTCCATAATGCGTGTTAGGAAAGTCCTAATTGACATGCATTAACGTACAATATAATACCTTTTCTCTTTGACATTAGGTTGCAAGAATCAACACCATGACTACTAGTGTGAACCTATGCTCACTTATGGAAGCCAATAAGTTAACTGGACCCAACTTTTTAGACTAACTTAGGAACCTAAAAATAGTTCTCCAATAAGAGAAACTAAGTTACGTCTTAGAAGAACCACTTCCCGATCCCCCTGCTGTTGATTTTTCTGATAGTGATTAGAAGGCATAAAGAAAGCATCTCGATGATAGTGAGATGGCTAGCTGCATAATGCTGACAACAATGTCATTGGAATTGCAAAAACTGTATGAGGCTATAGATGCTCATACCATAGTCTATCATCTGAGGGAGCTATTTGATGAGCAAGTTAGGTCCAAAAGGTTCGAGGCCTTGAGGTTGCTCTTTCACTCTAAGATGGTTGAGGGGACATATATGCATTAAAGATGAATGGCTATATTGAGAGGTTGGCCTCCATGGGTTTCCTGATGGATCATAAATTAAGTATAGACTTATTTTGATTGGTTTGAATGATATTTATTCACAATTTATGCTTAACTATAAGATGAACCAGATATTCACCATAATTCCTGAATTGATCAACTTACTTAAAATAGTTGAGCCATTTGTCGGGAAGGACAATAAGGTTATGATGCTAGTGGATTTTTTTGGTTCGAGAAGGAAGAACCAAAAGAAGAAGAAGTCCATAAGGCCTAAGGGAGTTATGTCCAAGAAGAAAGCTAAGGAGAATGGCCTTAAAGGAACATGCTTCCACTATGGCAAGGATGGCCATTGGAAAAGGAACTGTAAGGCCTATTTGGAGTCACCGAAGTAGCAAAAGGCATCAAATGCCCCACCTAATACAGGTATATTTGTTATTGATATTAATAATATTTCTAATAATAACATTATGGGTATTGGATACCAGTTGTGGCTCATATATATGTACTAATATGTAGGGCCTCAAGAGTAGTTGATAACTCAACAAGGTAGAGTTAGACCTGCGCATGGGTAATAGAGTAAGAATTGTTGCATTAGCCGTAGGAACTTATGTATTGACACTCCCTAATAGGCTTGTAATTGAATTGGATGATTATTTTTATATACCTATATTGACTAAGAATATTATTTCAGTTTCTAGTCTTAATAAAGCTAATTTCCATTTAAATTTTAATAACAATGGTTGTTCTATTAATTTGAATGGAATGTTTTATGTTATGGGTACATTATGTAATGGGATATACATATTAGATATGTCCAATCTGGTTTTAAATATTAATAACAATAAAAGACAAAAATAAGATACTGTGAAATCATCGTACTTTTGGCATTATCACCTTAGCCATATACTTAAGAGATGCATGACTAAACTACACATGTATGGTAGTTTAAGGTCATTTGAATTTGACTCATATGATACATGTGAATCTTGCTTATTAGGCAGGATGATAAAGTTACCCTTTAAGGGAAAAGGTGAACAAATTATTGGGTTATTAGACTTAATACATTCAGATGTATGTAATCAGATGTCCATACATGCCAAAGGTAGTTTCATATACTTCATTAATTTTATCGATGATTATTCATGATATGGGTATGTGTATCTTATAAGATAAAAATCTGAGGTTTTTGAAAAGTTTAAAGAATTAAAAAAATGAAGTAGAGAAACAGCTGGGTAGAAGTATTAAAACATTTCGATCAAATCAAGGTGGTGAATACTTATGCCAAGAGTTTCTAAATTATCTCAACGATGATGGGATAGTATCCCAGTGGACTCCACCTCACATGTCACAATATAATGGTGTGGTAGAAAGGAGAAACTGAACCTTGTTTGACATGGTAAGGTCAATGATAGGCTTAGCAAATATGTCAAAATCCTTTTGGGGATATGCACTCGAGACTACTAGTTATATGTTAAACAGAGTTCCTTCAAAGTTAGTTGATGTTACTCCATATGAGATGTGAACTAACAAGAAATCCTATCTTTTTCAAATGAAAGTTTGGGGTTGTCCACATTATGTGAAGCAGATTTAGTCAAATATGCTAGAAGCTAAATCTATAAGTGTCTGTATGCAGGATATCCTGAAGAAACGATAGGATATTAGTTTTAAAATATTTTGGAACAAAAAGTGTTTGTTTCAAAGCATGTTGTCTTTTTAGAGAAAGAGTTTCTTTTAAAATAAGACATTGGGAGTAAAATTTAACTTATGGAAGTTCAAAATGCTCAAACAAATGCAGATCAACTGCCTGAACCTGAAATCATTGTTCATAATGATGAAACAACGGTTCAACCTTCTGACACAAGAAGTTTGTAGGTCAAGTAGGATAAATCATGTTCCAGAGAGATATAGATTTCTCATAAGTGAACATAATGACATATTGCTCATAGGAGACGATGGGCCTACTACCTATGTAGAAGTTCTGAAGAGTTCAAAATTTGACAAATGGCTTTAAGCCATGAAATCCAAAATGGATTTCATGTATGAAAACTAAGTATGGACTTTGGTTAAACCATCCAAAGGGATAAAACCTATAGGGCGCAAATGGGTTTTCAAAAAGAAAACTGACATGGAGGGTAATGTAGTTACTTATAAATTTGGAGTTGTAGCTAAAGGTTATCGTAAAAAACAAGGAGTTGACTATGATGAAATATTTAACCCAGTAGCCATGCTTAAATCCATTAGGATCCTCTTGACCATTGCTACTCATTATAGACAAATAGATGTGAAAACAACTTTCCTTAATGGAAACCTAACCAAGAATTTATACATGACATAACCTAATGATTTCATATCCAAATATGGTGAAAATGTATGCATGCTTCAAAAATCCATTTATGGATTGAAGCAAGCATCCAGGAGTTAGAATATCTGATTTGATGAGACATTCAAAGAATTTGGTTTCTAAAAAAATTCAAATGAACCTTGTGTGTATAAGAAGGATAGTGGGAGTGTAATCATATTCCTTGTGTTGTATGTAGATTACATACTACTAATAAAAAGTGATGTCTCAACTTTACAATCAGTCAAGATTTGATTGTCCAAGAATTTCTCCATGAAAGACCTTAGAGAAACAACTTATATTTTGGGGATAAGAATCTGTAGGGATACATCTAAAAAGTTGTTTGGTCTTTCTCAGTCCACATACATAGACAAAATGCTAAAGAGGTTTAGCATAGACCAGTCCAAAAGAGGTTATCTTCCAATGATGCATGGGATTACACTTTCAAAATTTGTGTCCAAAGACATAAGATGAGAGGACTCGTATGAATTTGATCTCTTATGCTTTGGCTATATGATCTGTAGCACCCCCTTACCGTAGGGTACACATCGGGATGCCCGCAGGTCGCTCCGGTACGTAACCCACGATAAAGGTGCACTACCGAGCAGTCCAACTAAATCCACATGGCATCGTAATAATAAAACCATAATATCGAAATCACTAAATTTTAAAATCATAATATTATTCTCGTTACAAATCATCCAACAGAAATATAGACAAGTCTATCAGTCCCCTAGACAAAACTAAAAAAGGAAACTGATACAAAAGTCTATACTAAGTCATCCTCAAAAATCATCCCAGCTGACTGACCTGTGTGCCATCG